>JAVSBS010011459.1:55377-117517 GCA_033124195.1 Coracias cyanogaster | reverse complement strand
TCATATATATTTGTTACTTGAAACTAGCTCACAATACTTAAAATGTTGAGCTGAATGTTTACTATGTGAAAACATTCATGATACTGAATCTCAATTAGTGTTCTTAATAAGCAAAACTGAAGATATGCTGCAAATAACAGCTGCAGGGAATTGATTAAAAATTCACTGGATATAAAGGTATAATGTCTTTGTACTTTTAGTTCAGATAAACTACAATGCTCAGGAGTGCTATTGACTGAAACTTCTGTCAGTCACTGAAAATAATTCTGTATCTTTGTGGAAAGCATAAAGTGGGATGACAGCACTGAAGATGTCACTTTTTTCACTTCATTTTTGCCTTGGTATAAGGCAAAAACAGGGTTGTGAGACACTATGGCAGTCAGTAAAAAGAGCCCTAAGTAAGGTGCTGAAAGCTTTAGCATGATGTTCTAGTGATGATGGAAAAAGTCCTTCTACACAATTTGGAATAAATTGACATGAATCATGCACTTTCTATTTCAAATATACTTTCTCACTGCAGCGATTTACTGTATTTTATTGTATGAGAGATAACTGTCAGTTTTTCTATTTTGTGTGTGAAGATAGGAATGCAGTAGTCTGACAAAGCTGACAACAACAGTAAGTAACTCTAAACTAAAAATTCCTGTAAAACTTGTAAAGCTCTGGGTTTAGAATTTAGGGTAGAGTTCAGCAAAAAGCCCCAATACTAAATGTTATCAAGAGCAGATCACAAATTGCCTGTGAAACCAACTCTGATTACCTTTTCTCAGGGCTGTTCTGACAGATTTTAGCCTTCTACTTTAATTTAATAGGGCAACTTTTTTATTGGTCAGAAACTATTTTGTAATAGACAAATGCAGCAATATATGATGTGTGGTGCTGCAAATTCAGGAATTATATAAACAGCTTGAAAGGTTCTTCTGTTTATATAATTTGCTCTTTTCCTGTTCTGTGGACTCAGTCTTTGGGCCTGCTTCTGTTCTTACTCACATTGATGTAAATTTGGAGTAATACACTAATATCAATGGAAAATTTATGTAAAGCCTCTTAAAGAAATTTGAATTAGAGCTCTTACATTTAATTCCAGCTTCCCTTGAATCTTTATAATAGATACTTAAAGCTTTGTTTCACATGAATTGTGTGGACATGTATATTATATATTAAATACTTTCAGATAGAACTGGAATATTTTGTAATCATTTTCCATCAGTTATGTAGTGACAAAAGACAAAGCAGTGGGGAATTCAACCAGGAAAGATGTAACTTCTCATTTAGGGTTTGTCTGCTCTTGCATAGTTGCTACTATAACTGTGCAGTGGGGCATACCCAAGTTAACTTGAAATTAGCTGACTTGGCAAGAGTGCAGTAGCATGGAGTTGCTGCCAAGAATTTCCCGAGCTTCCAGGAAAACTTTTAACCTTGTGCTGAGCTTGTTGCTGTAGTTAGCTCAGTCTAACCTGACCTAAGTTCAAGGCATTGACTGTGTTGCAGAGATAGCTTTAGCATCCATGTGGATGCAAACATACATTTTTACATGCTACTTTTGTTATCCTTGAGTCTGATTTGCTGCTTCTGAGGGCTGATGCAACTCCTACTAAGTGTACAACATGGGAAAGAGCTGTCAGGGGAACATAAGTATTTGTGTGTAAAGGTTAGGGTAGTTCTACTTTAGACACTTTTACCCCTTCTGACTTGCAGGTGCAAGGTATGATGTAGACAGATGAGTAGGAAGCTGCTGGGATGTGAAGGCAAGGCCTTCTCCACGTATTCTCTGGGCACCTGAGATAGTTTAGGGGCCAGGAGTGTGTGTTGTGTTTTTTTTTAACTGTGCCCTCTCCTCATCTCTGCTGGTGATCAGAGTGAGGTTCTAAAAGGGCCATGGGGGAAGTAGAGTGCAGGCTTGAGGTGTGGGAATAGATAGACTTTTTCTGGTGATGGGATTAGCCTTTTGGTAGTTTTTATTAATAGTGAGGAGAGAGAAATGCCAATTTCATCTTTGCTTCTGCTAGAACAGGGGTCCTCAAACTTTTTAAACAGGGGGCCTGTTCACTGTCCCTCAGACACTGTCGGGGGCCAGACTATAGTTTGGAAAAAAACAACGGGGGAGTCGCCCACCTCGCTGATGCCGCCGCCCCGCTCCTGAGCCCGGCCGTGCAGTCCGGAAAGGGTGGCCAGAAGGGACTGAAGGAACTCTGCCATGCCGGGGCTCTGGCTGGGGCGCGGATTAAGTGGCAGGAAGTCATCTGCGGCTGCTTGGGTTCCCGGCAGGGGGGAGCGGGGAGTTCTGTAAATACCGGTGGGCCGCTTTGAGGACCCTGATGGGCTGTATCCGGCCTGCGGGCCGTAGTTTGAGAACCACTGTGCTAGAAGATAGTGTGAATTGTTACTTTTTCTCTGCTAAAACACTCTACTGCTTGCAACTGTGTTGGAAATTTAAAATTTATAGCATTCCTGAAATGAAGGAGCATGTTGGTGACCGTGCATCTTGTGTGTTTGAAACATTGATTTCTACACGTATACTTCTCTCTTCTGGGTGATAGAAGAGCCTTTTAAGTGAAATGCGCTGATGTGAATAACAGAGTGACCTTTGGCTGTCTGCTTACCAAAAGGACACAAGACATGCAGTTTGTAGTGCTAAATACCTGTGAAGTTGTATTGTTGGTAGGTTCATTATCATTAAGTCACTATCTTCTCTTCTAAAATCAATGGTTCTCTTTGTGAGATTTAATTTTTCCCTGCAATCCCTTGCCTACGGTAACAAAGGATGCCTGATTTAGCAGTGACATTTGCTACTGAGACCCACCATCAGGTGATTCAGAGTGTCTGTTATTAGTCTTTACTTTGTTCCCAGGGAGTAGTTTTCAATTTAGTTTGTCTCATACTGTGTTTGGCCTGATTTCTTATTGAAAATGAAAATGTCTTGCCCTTAGATTCAGCAGAGACTTTTAAAACCTGAATAGTGAGAAAACCTCATTAAGGTCAAAGGCAAGAATAATGTGTTTGACAAAATGGGAGTGTTGGAATCCTTCACTCTTGAACTCATGCCAACAGCTCTTTACTTCACCTGCAACAGTATTGTTGTCCTGTTGCTGTTTCTCTCTTCAACCAGTCTTCTGTGCAGGAGGGGGAGATGTCTGCATGACCATGAAGGTGTCAGGTGCAACCTCAGAAGGACCAGGAAAAGCATTTCCATCGGGGATAGCAGAGCTGGTGGTGTAGCTGGTGGTAGGCCTTCAACTGAAACATTGAATATGTCCCACTTCTGTTAATGAAAGACACTCTAATATAAGAAATGAGGGTCAGAAATGGAGTGTTGGTATGGAGAGTGGGCAGTTTACCAAAGGGATTGTAATTGCCTGGAGGACAGGGAACATAATATGACAACAAGCCCAAAAATCATGTTTCAAAGTACACAAATACTGACTCAGGATACATCTACATTAGCAGTTTAGTTTGGATGAAGAACGTGCTTTTAAATTTAACCTCCTGGGTTTTTCCACTTACCCACTTGGGTTCTCATTGTGGAACAGTCTTGGGCTGTGGAAACTGGTGATAAAGCTGTGAGACATGCTGCAGGAGCACACCTAAATAAGCTCCAGCTGCTAATGGACTTTCAGCCTGTAGGGACAGAGTACAGTGAGTTTGAAATACTGCTTCACCTCTCTCCCCGAAGTGTACCTAAGTGTGAAAGTGTGCTTCTCAGCACCAAGTGTTTTGCTCTGCAGATGCACTCATGTTGCACCATGCTAGCTGCTGATGCAAATATAACTGTAAGGTATTACCAATAGGTTTCATCTTGTCCGACTCTACCTTTTTGAAAGTAGTTCTGCTAATCAGGAGCAGAGATATAGAAGACATGAATCACCCTCTGGTTTAAGTGGGTGCTCAAGATAAGCTGAATCACCCTTAGGGGTCTTCTATATATTTTTTCATAGCCTATAAAGGAAACCTAACTTTTAGGCCTCTTGCAACTAACTATTTAGCTTGCAACTAACTACTAGAGGGACATGAAACAAATCCTGTGCAAAATAGGGAAGAGGGGACTCAAAATTCCAGGACAATGATGCGAAACAAACCCTAAGATGATGAGTCAGAAGCTCTTATTCTCAGGGCAATTATTTCAGAAGAATGGGGGATAATGTTAACTAGCAAATATTTTTACCTGGTAATATTAAACTGAGATGTTAAAAGAAGACACTATATATTTGGCTGAAGAAAATGACTGCAAAAAAAGCCCTAAGAATTTTTACAGATGTGATATGTGATTCAGCAGCTCATCAGGAAGTTATGATTATGAGAGGGTTGTTTGAAATCCTAAACAATTTTCATGCTTTACAGGAGGAGAAAAATTCATTAGTTAGATATTTATTTGGAAGCCATACATGAGATAATGTACCTCTTCACTAGAAAATGAATGTGCTGCTTAAGCCTTTCAGTGTCTGTCGGCCAACACAGATGATTGATTGTGTTACATGGTACCTGTACCATGAGTCCCTGGGTAGTGTCTCGCAAGAGAGAGAGAATAATTTCACAAAGTGCATCTCAAAGATTCTTAATTGCTGTTTTTCAAGCAGATTTTTTGATTTGATGTTCAATTTAGGTTATTTGACTAAATGTTCTAAAAATGCATTTAGTCTTGTCTGGTCTGCTCTGAATGTTTTTGGCAGGAAGGACCATTAAGGGACTCAGTCAGGGATCACTTGTACAGTTCTGATATTAGACTTTGGCTTTTCTTGGTTAGCTTGTGAATAACATTTGACAATGCATTATTTTTAAAATGTTCAGTAAATATTTTTATTTGAAAATACTATCCCCGGTACTAGCATTTTACATGCTGAAGCATTAATGTTAGAAACACTGAAAAGAACAGGCTCTTTAGCAAGGCAGAGCTTTTAAAATTGGATTCTTAAGATTGTTTTCAGTCTCTGGCTTGATTTTGTTCTGTTACACTAGTAAAGATCAGTTCTTTTTTCATTCTCAGTCATTTTAATGGGTATTACAACCTCAATTATGCTGAATTTTATGTTGAGAAGTTTATCAAAATATCATCATATTCAAAGACTTTTATTAGTCAGTAGCTTTTAAAATCAGCACCATTTAAAAAAAAAATCAGTTTCAATTTTTCTTGTAGGTAACAAGATTCTTAGAATACGCAAATTCTTTTGTGACAGGCTTCAGGTTATCTCTTATATTCTAATGATAACTTGAAGACTCATTTCAGTTTCCAGCATGAGTTGAGTGAACACAAAGACTGACCTTGTAATCTTTCTTTGCATTGTCTGAAAATCTGCTGAGAGAAACTTATCTTTTGTTTCCTTGGTTTCCACCTGGGGCAATAACAATGTTCTCTTTACTGCACTTTCAGCTACTTATGAATGTTGCTGCTTGAAACATAACTTTGGTGGGACAGTAGATTTGCAGCCAGGTTCTCTTTACTCACTGAACAGAAAAAATGTGAGTAGGAGTAAAATTCAGCATATATCATCTCTGCTCAGTTGAACTTGACATGGAAGACTAAGACTTGGTTAACAGCTTCCTTTAATTGTTAGTGATGTCTGCTAACAGGCATGCACCACGATCAACTAATTTTTGTTTTGTTTTATTATATCCCATTTGCCGCTCTTTAAACTAGCTGAACCACAAAGGCTGTTAAATTGCAGGGCTCTTTCCAGAGTACCAGCAAAGCTGCTACACACTCCAAACCATTCTGGCCATTTTGGGTCATTGTTAATCTTATGTGACCACTTCAAGCTTGGGAACTGGTTTTGTGCTGATAACTGTTTATGCATTTCAGCTCTGGTAACTTCACTGACTCAATCTAGAAAAGGTAAACCTTTTCAGGCAAACATTAATCCGAATGTGCAGACTGTTTTGAAACTTCACTATGTTGGTTTCAATTTGCCATATGTATTTGCCCAGGAAAGAAAATGGTATTAGGCTTACAGATATATTAGAAAATAATGTGGCGCAATAGAAGCAGATCTGAAAAGAAGGTTAATTGATGATGAAGACTTGGCATTTGCACTGTGTTTTGGCAGGTTTTACTATGGACTAGTCCTAGACTGAGTGCCCCTTAGTTACTGGAAGGCATCAGGTGTGGGCCTGAAGAATTATCTTTTAGTTTTGTTTTTTTCCCAAATACTTCCTCTTTCTGTTTTCTGAAACCTAAAACACATTTAGCAGGGATACTTGGAAGATCTATTTCAAAAACACTTCTAAACCAAACTAGATACATCCTATGACCTGGAAGGCTGCTGGAAGAGTCTAGCTTCATCTGGTAACTGCAAATGGAGGTATTCAGGATGTCAATGCCACAATAACACTTTTTTTTCCACCTGAATTCCACCTGAACAAGTATGTCCCTTGTCTTTAAGAAGATGATATTAAAAAATGTGCCAGAGAGTGCTCGAGGGTCAATTTATTTTTAGCTGAGCCTACTGAATTTTCTGCTTTTAGACAGTTATTTACTGAAGAATGGCATGATATTCTTTGCTATTATGTGAGTGTACCAGCCATCAAGAAACAGTCATTTACCCTGCTCACTCTCTGTGACCCTCGCATATGAAGTATTAGAGTTGAAACAACAGCAACAGCAGTTGAATAGACCTATATGTGAATTCTGTTGTCTGACATGAAGTTTTCCTGAGGGTCTGCTGCTGGGAGCTGCTTGATGTTGGATGATATACCTGAAGGAAAATAAGGAAGAGAGCATTTTTTTTTTTTAAACTCTGGGTAGGGTTGTACCTGTGAGGTAGGCTGTGAATCCAAGTCCCTTCTCTAAGAGAAGGAGGTATTGTACATGCTTCTGAGACCTCTGCTCTTCAGAAGGTTGGCCTTTTTGCCCTTAGAATAGAGTCTGTGTTTTGTTCTGGGATCAGCAGAAGCTAATGTGTGGAATTAAATGAGTTTTTGGAGATTCTGCTTGGGAGTGGAGTAAACAAATGTGTTATATATTTATTTAACTGGAAAAACCTCTTAGATTAATGAAATGTTATTACTTTCTTGAATTCTTGTATTGACCTTACAGGTAAGAAGAGACCCTCTAATGGCACTGCTACTTGTGGTAAATTTGACTGATGAGTCTGGAATAGTAAGGGATAAAAGGACTGTCTAATCCAAGCCAGGAGTTTCCAATACCTTGATCCTTTTAAAACCTTTTTCCCTCAGTATTATTTAAAGATAGCATCTTTGTAAATAACCCCAAACCCATAACCATTTTCCTATTAATAGGAAAAAGTAAAGATATTAAAATGTTTAATTTTCTATATAAAAAAAATCCCATGGAGGAAATAAAATGACAAGAATGATGGACAGGAACAGTCTGTGTAGGTTATATGAATGTATATGTAGTGCTGTCCTTGAAGTAGTCTTCTGCTTTCTAGAAATTATTTTTTAACAATAATGACCCTGACTCTTTGGGAAAGTAAGTATTAATACTTTGCTACCACTGGAGGGAATACTTCTGTGGTCAGCTCCTTAGGATAAGATAATTTGGACTGGTTTTGTTAATGCATGGCAACAGTAATTTCACATTATTGTGGAGTGCTGCTGGAAGCTAATAGGAGGATGATATCTGGAAATATAATAAAAGGTAGGGGGAAAAACACGAAGAAAAAGAGTACGACTCACTTGAAGGAGCTGCATTTATATCTGGTTTTACAGGGTTGTGAAATTATACTACTTACTGAATGTGATTTTGATTGTGACTAACAATTGCAGTTAGATTTTTTTAATGTTCTTATGGAAACTGGCACTGGACTTTTCAAAGTTTTAAGTCCTTTTTTGTTCTAGGCTATAGAAATGCCTCATATAAAAACAGAACAAGAAGGGCCAGAAGAAATGAACAAGGATTTAGTAATGCTGGAAGTGGCTGGTATGAGAAGAGAATTGGATTTCGGGAAGCAGCTCCTGCAATGAAAAGACTGTCTCATTTAAAGAACAGCAGATGTGTCATGAAGAACTTTTCAAACTTTTATGATTCTTGCCTATTTCTTGCCATTGATTTTGTTGTTTTTTCTTGTCTTATTACCATACTTGTATAAAAGCAAAGCAAGTTCTTTAGGCTTCAGTTTTAAGTTTATATTTTCCCCAAGAAACAATATTACTTTGAGTAACAGCAATTGTTCCCTGTTGTGGGTACTAGGCTACCTGATAGTGGCAAGGGTGATAAGCAAAATATTGTGGCTCAGGAGATAAGCAACCTGTGATCACTTACTGCTAGTTTAACTGCAGAATTCCACTTTTGGTTGGTCTTTCTGAGCACAGCATTAGTCAGTCAAGCTGCCAATAAAAAAACTCCTCTATCTCCTTCTGCTAAATGCAGTGAGATTAAGGTGAAAAGCAATTCCTGCTGTCCGAAGTAGATCCTGTATATATGTGAATATCCTGGACTCCTGGGTTGAAATGCCAGGTGTTTTTTGGTAGAGAAAAAACAGATTGGACTTTGTGGAGTAAATCAGGAAATAAGTTTCCATCAATAAAAAGACCCTTTTCTTTTAGGGAGATGTGGGTGCCTAGGTTTTATTCTGACCTCCAGAGAAAGAAATGAACCGAAAACCCTGGGTGAAGCTGTGTGGCTGTGGGAGGCAATCTAAGGGAGCACAGACCTCCGCATGTGCTGGGCTGGGAGCTTTCCTCTGAAGGCCAGCACATGCACATGCAGACTCTCAGAGCAGTCAGGCTTGCCCTAAGCACTTTCTTTACTGTCACTAGTAAAAGCTCTTGTCAGGGCCCTGGGGCCTCACACCATCCTGCCCATGGCCCAGGACCCCATCTCAGCCCCCGGAGGCCATCAGCTCCTGCTCCAGTAATGCCACAGCAGAGTTTCCAGCTGCACCACAGCCCTGTCCTGCAGGGCCATGGGCCCCACTGAGCCAGGACCACCCCCAGGGCCATGTTCTGGCCTGGCCCTAGGGAGATGCCTGATATCTGGGGCTGTGCTGTTGCTTGCTGGCTGCCCTGGCTTGGGCAGTGAGAACGAGTCCTGGTTTCCACGACACCATGACAGCTCTTCAGAATGAAAGGAATGGGCCTTGGTAGTGTTCAGAGGCTAGTGGCTGATAGGTGGTCCTCAGTGCTGTCAGCCTCTTTCAACGATTTGGTGAGGAAACGTAGCTGGTAAATCATTTACTATTTGCTGCTCTTCTAGTTTGTATGCTTGTTTTTCAGTGTCCAGGCACCTCCAGCTTAATGCCTTTTTTCTTTTTGGATTGGTTTCTTTTCATTGCCTAGTATTCAAGTATTCATTCCTATTCTTAGTTCCTGTAAGCTATCTCTTCCTCCTAAGAAAGCAACAGAGCACCACTTTTTGTCCTCCTTCCTTCACTGCCTTTTAACATTATTTGTTAATTTATTTTGCCAAGTTCACTGGCATGGGATATTTTCTTAAAAACATGAACTTTGCTGCATAGGGAATCCATGTATCTCCTTTGCTGTGTGTGCTACTCAGTAGTTAAGTGGTTCAGAGTGCTAAATCACTTTTGATGTCTGCTGCTTGTCCGTTGTTATTTGCTGCACAGTTTATTCAGAGGAATTTAGATGGGAAAAGCCAGTAGGCAAATGCATCACAACTTTGTTTGAAGGAAAAGTTGGATTAATATAAAAGGGACTTGCTAAATGTCACCCTTGAGGTGATGGTAGATTTAATGTTGTGTGTATTGTGATTTTGCTGTGCGGACTGGTCGTGATAGCATGCAGACAGCTCAGCTGGGGAGAGGAACTTCACATCCAACACAATTGCTGTGGAAGCTATAAACAGTGGTTTATGCTGCATACTGGTAAATGGCCTTGCTAGGATGTTGAAAGGTGTTTCCATGATGCTAACCATAGGCAAGCCCATTGTTGAGGTGTTGTTTTTACCTGTCTTGGTTATTTACTAGTTAGTATTTATAAAAATTAAAAAGCATCTGTGCTATTTCACTCTTTTAATACCCTATAATTACCTCTGTCCTGGTTCACGTGTTCATTCACATAGACCACTGCAACAGGCAGCAGTTTCAAAATCCTCATACTCACTCAGCTGTGTGGAGACCTTGCTGGGAGTGTGGGAGATCCCAGCTCACTCTGCTCCAAGCTAGCATTCATCCGTGAGAATTTGCAAACCAATGTTCTGCTTTTCCAAGAAAGTATCACAACATTGTCAGGATTATTTTGGAAAGTGGGTTCATCATGCTACCTGTTAGTGATGCTGCAATGGCCTATATTTGATTGTGTCTCTATTCCTGTAAATGTTTCTGTTGCTAGTAGGGTATCAGCAGCAAAGATGGACACCCTTTTGACATTACCTTCTTGGTGAGGGGCAGAGAAAGAGGATAGACTGCTACTGCAACTACATTTTTTTAAATGATACTGTGAAGACTAGCATTTCACTTTCAAAATGTGGTGTTTTGTGTAAGCTGTCTCAAAGAAGATTGTTTTAGGGTAATCATTTTTTTTTTTTTCCTGCATTTTCTTTTTTTTCTATGTCTGAGAAATCAGTTATTTGCTAAGCTGTAGTTCCCAGGAAAGCATACATTTTGGATAAATCTCCAGAAAGTGTTCTGTCAGAATTTAACTCTCCATCTTGAGAGTGGAAGGACCTGGCTAAGGACAGGGTATATGCTTGTCAAATACCTTTCAAAGTGGTCTTGACTTCATGGTTGTCCTGTATTCCTGGATTTATTGAGGCTGGGTATAAAGTGTTTTAGGGATGCACAAGGCGGAATTTTCTCTCTCTTTTTCTGCCTATCTGACTTTCAGTCAATAAAGCTTCCTTTCATCTTTTTATTGAGTATTGAACTTTCTACCATTTAATGGTTGATCAAAGTTATTTCACCATGAATCCATTCTGTGATACGGAGTTGTTCTAAATCCTGTGCTTGCAGTTGTGGACTATGGCTCACCTCACTTTCACAAACTCTTACAGTGTGCTACCTAATGTAGTAAAAAGGCCCTGAGTGAAAGAGGTCACATGTGCTTAAACTTAGACCTTAATATAACATGTAAGAAGGACCCTGGACAACAGATAAAATGACCGCGAGGAGGCAAAATTCTAGTCTCGTAAGAATAAGAGGTATGTAATGTGAAAGGCTCCATAGTTTTCGTATGGCCACTGAATACGGGGTAACTGCCATTCCCTCAAAAAAAAAAAAAAATTCCATGTTTGTATACTTGCTCTTAAAAAAAAAATTTCTTTTGACTTTTTAGAAAGAGCTATGTGCATAAATCCAAGAGGGTTTTCCCTTTCATCAGTGAAACTTTGATATAGTTTAATTGTTACTTTCTTCCTTTCTTATAAATATGGATGTTTATATGAACATACATTTCACCCATTTTTAAGCAGCGTTTCACATTCTTGACGATAACAAGATGGCAAGCTGTGATGTGTGTTCTTCTAGAGGCACAAAGAGTTTATAATAATGAGTCATTATTATAATTTGTATCTTTGATGCTATTGTATCCATGCAGATATCCCACCCTCTGTGTGTTCCTAGTTTCAGTCTGAACTGCTAGAGCTACTGGACACTCAACAGTTGCTCTGGCATCCCACAATACATTAGTAATAACTATTTTTCAAGACGAAGAGGCTTTAACTGCAGCACACAATCAGTAGCCCACACTGGAAGAAACAAATCGGAAAACCACTGTTCCATAAACACAGGATTGAAAGAGCTGCATAAGTAAAATGACAGACTATTCATTCCAGTTTGGAAAGCATGAATAGGATTTTTGATTAAGCTTAATTTTCTTCTTGCTCTTCAGCCATGGATAAACCATTTAAAATAAAAATAGATGTATTATGGAGCACTGTGCCTGTCACTGTTTATTGTTTTGAAAAAGCACAGGTTCTCCTCCTCCTCCTCTTTGCTAATGATAAATAATGAGTTGAATCCTGATCTCAGTTTCAGTGGTACAAAAGTAGTATAATCCTGGTGGCTGCAGTGGCTCTGCTTTACATTTATGGCAGAAAATGGAAGGAAGCATCTGGACCAGTGATTTTAATGGCTTGCAAATGACAGAGTGTGTATTCTCTGACATATGACTGAGCTGTAGATTTTAAAATAGTTTGATGTAACTTAAATAAGCCTCCAGCAGATAAAATTTTAATTGAAAAGATGTATTTTACTGAACAATGTCATGCATCGCTGTTGCTGCCAAATGAGCCTCCAAGGCATCCTGTGCCCTTTGTACTGACTGAAATCTGTTTCACCTTTGAACAGAATGCATCATTGAATGATTTATGCTGTCCAATATGCAGTTCAGCTAAACCCATTAAATCTTAGAGAACTTGCCAGTTTCAAGAAATTAAAAAACAACCAAAAACCAACCTGCAAAACCGCAGAGAACTTTCAGCCTAAGAATACAGTCATATGCCAGTGAGTTGAGTTGGCTGGGGAAGCTTGGATACTGAGTCTGCCTCAATTCTTGCTGGACACTGTCTTCCCGTACAAATAGCCATGCTCACTTCAGTGAGCCTTCTTACAGAGCACTGCCCCAGTCAGCTCCATTGATATGATGAGAATCTCACCTTTTATTAGATAAATGATAAGTTCCTTGGAGAACATGTAGATCTGTGCTGGACATACTGAAGAACACAAGATGGATAGGAATAGAAAAATGCAACCTCCTCTCTTCCTTCTGATTATTTTGTTTCTTACACAATTATGCTTTGCTGCAATCAAAAGAATGGATGAGAGCATAAGTCAGCATCTTTTGCAGAACACATTAATGAGCTTGTAGATTACTTTCTCATTTTTTCTGTACTTCTAGGCATTTTGCAATGTAACATGTACAAGGCAGATGAGGTTATATAAGTCTTTGTTACAGCAAATCTGTTTTCAGCTAAGGCCTCTGCCTTTTGTTGGCAGTATTTTTTTTTGAAGTGAGATATCATAGGTAGCTGGAAGAAGTCTTTTTGAACATTCATTTTTCTGAAAAGCTGATCAAGTGGCCAGGCTGTTAGTGGATGTTTTTGTAAACTGCTTTGTTTTCATGGTGGTACTTGGGGAATTACAATATATATTATTTATTAACTACTGTTGGTGTGCAGATTTTCTTTGTTCTCTGTTAAAGAATATCTGTATGAGAAAGCAACAGAATATTGTTACCCTAGTGTGACTAGCCAAAGCTGTACTACAAATGTATGATCAACCATCAAAATATTTTGCCTACAAGTAGTTTAACAGTCTCACATAGCCCAAGAACAGATGCAATGAACAAATACCTTACATGAGGTAAAGAAAGCAAATAGGAGAAAAGATTGCCTACCTTAGGCTGTTGATTTATTTGGGGCAATAATTTGAACAGCCCTAGCTAGATGGCAGTCACTGGAATAAAAACTTGATTTGTAAGCAGGATCCTATCTGAAAGGAAATTGCAGAAATTTTTGAAGGCTTGGAGATGTATTTATTTGTTTTTCATGCTACTGTATCAGCTGAAAGATAAGGTGACACACTGGTTAATGCCAAAAGAAAATAAAAATACCAACCAAATAAACATTTACAAAAGTCATAGCAGGAATACCTGTGATTCAACCACAGAGAAATGAATATGTAATCTGTTGAGGTAACTCTTGTTCCTGTCTGAAGAGATATACTTTGGATTAGATTTTGGTACTAATCAGTTGTACTGAATACCATGAGGCTGTGGTCTGAACGGATGTCTTTTAATGTCAGTGGAAAGACTTCCAGGAAAGAACCAGTGGGTTTCAGATCAAGGTTTCTTTACAGACAGTATTTCAGTGGCACCACTTGGCAGAATGAGCTCTCAGCTCATGTCTGCAAGCACACAAGACTAAAGCTGGCTGTTCTCTTCATTTGTTTCAGCAGATACAGAGCCCAAATTGGACTTCCCACCAAGTTATATTCTGAAGCTTGAGCTGTTTAAACATTAGTGGTTCCAGTGAGCACTCCCTTTAGATCCGGAGGTCATCCTCTCAGCTGTAAAGCGACTCGAAGCATCGTCAGTACTTTTAGAGTGTTATGAATGCTGGGGATGCTAAATAGATTCCTGTGGATCATGGAGTAGGGGTTTTGTTGTAGCTGTCTTTATGGTTAGACTGCCTACAGTCCCAAGGTTTTCAGCATAGTTATAACATTGGTGCAATGTCCTGAATAAAATTGTCTGGGATGCAAAAATAGCCAACTTTATTTGAAGTGGATTTTTTCCACTTTAATACTGACAGCACTAACATGAAGTTACTGCATCACTTATTAGCCATGATTGAATAGTATCCATCATGTTAAAATGGTAATGTCTTTTGTCCTTGTCTCCTCAGTGAAGCTTGACAATTCTTGTGAACTGGTATAATAATATTTTTATTCCAACATTAATATTTGATAGTGTGAGAAATGAACACTTTATGGACTGTTTGTTTTCTCTCTAGAGTTTGTACTGGGGAGGTTAAAACATTCACCTGAGGCACAAGAGGTTACTTGCTTCTCAGCCTGACCACAGTAAGTAGTTGCATAACATTACAGAGCACACTTGGTTTGTGCTGCCTCTAGGAGGAGTGAAATGCAAGATCAACTGGTCTTGCAAGCAGAAATTTCCCAGGATGAGTAACCTCAGAAGTCAATACTTTCTTTTGCAGCCTATGTCAATGTAGTAATGTTATATTATTTGCTTTACATCTAAAATGTATCATTCAAAATAGAAGAACCTGTATTTAAGAGTAAAATTAAGTTAGTTTCTGATATTTAATCTGCATGGGAGAGAAACTGTGCTTTGCCTTGCTTCAAAGACTCAAGGAAAAAAGGTGCTGCATGTATACCAGGGAGAAATGAAGAGAAAAGGCAGAGCCTTTTCAGCTGTCTCCCCATGGACCTTGGGAAAGGCCCATGAACCATCTTGGTTCCCCCATTTATTTCTTCTTCCTTCACCCACAGCAAAAGAATATGGCAGCAAAAGAGGGAGGAAAATTGCTGAGACTCAATGCTTGTGGGATCTGGAAGGGACAACCAGCTCAAGGGAGAGCCAAGGCAGCCCTGATGTTAGTGGGTGATGATGGGTAGCAAGATAGCACTGGGAAAATGGGGTTTCTAAATGCTGTTGCTTTTAATTTTGTTGCAGTTTGGGTGGCGGTGTCTGAAGCTGTGCATTGTTGGTCAGATTATGTTGTCTAATTGTTCATTCATGTGGGTTTTTTAATTGGGGCAGAGAAGTGTGATGTGTGCTTGCTGGAGTCACAGAAGGGCAAAGGGCAGGAACGTGTGCAAAATTTTATTTTAAGAATGAGTGCTGTCAGTAATGCAAATTAAAAAAAAAATTTGCATGTAGGCATACCAGAGTGAAAGGGAAATGTATCATGGTTCTATCAGTGGGTTTATGTGTAACCCTCTCCATTAGCATTTAGAATTTACTCTTCAGTACTGCTTTGCACTGCAGGGAAGTTCTGAGAAGTGTGTATAGTATGGGTTTATTTATTACCTTATCTTTTAAAGTAATCTATAAAATAACAAAAGATATCCTTGTTGCCATGAAAGAACTTCTCAAATGATTTGTGTTCTTGAGTAGATGTTATCTATACATTGCTAATGCTCCAGACAATTTTTTTGTATTGTTATCCTTTTGTTATTAAAGAGGAGATATATATTTAGTAAATTTGAAAGGCATCCTGCCCCTTTCTTCTGTTTGGGGGTTTTTGTGCGTGTTTTGTTCTGTGTGGTTTTTTTGGTTGTTTTGTTTTGTGTTTTTTTTCCAGAAACCCTCAAAGGAGGGTGACATCAGGGCCTTGACTAGTTTCTCTAATAATTCCTCATTCTCTATTAGAATCAGCCCTAACCCGTCTTAAATTTCGGACTAATATTTATGACTCTCTACACCAGATATTGTTTTATACTGATAACTATAATGTGCCTTACTGTGCTGTGATGTTCAATAGGAGAAATAAACTGGATGAGTGCCGTAAATATTTGAAGATTACACAGAAAAAAAAATTTCAAAGGTCAGACCGTGGAAATAGGTCTTTGAGTTCACTAGCTCTGATCCAGCTTACATCCCTGTAAACATTTTTTTGTGAGGAAAAAACCTGCTCCATTTTTTCATTTCTTCTTCTTCCATAGAGATCACAAATGAAGTCTAATTCTTCCAGTCCACATGGGTTAGGAGTAACTTATTTTGGAGCCCATTTATTCTGCTTGCAGTGTTGCCTGGCACATTCAGGTAAATGCAAGATACTGCTTGTGCCTGGGCCATTGGCTTGTTTTTACAGAGGTGTCTTTTTGCCTGGCCCAGGACACTGAGGTGCTCTCACACCTCACAGAACATTTTGCCAGTGCTATTATTGTGTGGTTTTACTGTAGGGAATAGATGTTTTTATACTCTAAGCTTACTTGCTCTAAGTTTAAAAAAAAAAAAAAAATAGTTATTGTTTAAACAGTTTGAAATATAAAGGGCTCAGTTAAGTATGGGAAATCCTCCTAAACAGGAAATAGAAATCCAAATATTTTTTTTTTTTTTAGATCTGTTGCAGAAAGTTTGGCACTGGAATATCCCTAAAGAACTTACAAATGAACAAAATTACCAAAAAAATGAAACCCAGAGCAGAAAGCAGTAAAACTCAGTATTCTGACATAGGAATTTTTTAGCTTCCAAAAAAAATCTGCAATAAAATTGTCTTATAAAATTCCTGTATCTTTTAAATTTGACTTAGAGTCAAAATAAATACTGAACAAAATATTCCCTGTGAGTTGCTGTACAGTCTTTGATCATCAAGATGATATTCATTTCCCCATAACTCTTTCAGTGTTTTACATTAAAACATGCCAGGGGCTGGATATCTAAGTGGGGATAGATTTTGTTTTTCTAAAGGAGATGGAACTGATAGTAGTCATTCTACCGCCTCCCCTCATATCTGTTGAAAGGTAGGCATTGAAGACTTCAAAAACGTCTGAAGGGCAGCAGTGACCTGTTAAGACAATATAACATTTGGATAAGTAATTGTGGTATTGTTTGCACTTCAATTAGATTAACAGCACAACTTGCAAATCATGTCTCTGGAGGGCGTTTTTTGAAAACCAAGTAATTGTTAGTTGTCTGAAGTTGCTTGATATTGGTCATTGGTAAATTGTGATCATGTTAATTTAATTGCAGATCTGTCATTGGTATAATTAACGCTGCTATCAAAGCCATGAATCAGTTCATTGGAAAAAGGCAGCACTATGATATTAAATTCCCAGTCACTATAACACAATGTGATTCTGCATAATAATGATGTTGGCTCTGCTTGCTGTGAACAAGAGCCATTGTTTTCCATGGAAATAGTCATAACTGGATGCAACAGTATTCTGCATTATTACAAACAATGCAAGCAAATTGCCCCGGAAAGAATTCTGTCACTCTGAGAAATTTATCTTTCTAGCTATCTGGGAAAAGATGTGAGCAGGAGATGTGTTTTATGGTCCATTATGATTGACAGAGACACTGCTGTGGACAGTGCCTGGAAATGACGTGGTTTTGCTGCATAACACACAGGAGCCGATGCTAGGATAGAACTTAGAGAAACCCTTTGTAACTTTTTCGATATTTGTACCTTATGTTTTCCCTTTCCGGAATCATTTATAGAGGCTAATATGATGTGGACTCTGTCCCACATGCACCTTCTTTTCTTCAGATGACTTCCTCAGGTATGAGTTGGGCCTCTTTCCTCTTATGTCCAGCACATGGTAATGCCTGCTTGCCTTTGTCAAAAGCATGTCTTGCCATCACCTGAACCTAATGGTCTTTGAGATTATTGGTTTGGTTTCATTCTGGTTGAGGTGGAATAGAACTGTGTGCTTTTATTACCCTGGCAGTTTGGTTGAGCCGCTGTAGAGCAGTATTTCTTAGAAACTGCTTTAAGGGACAGTCTCTGGCAATTCCGGGCTCATTTTTTACTGCTGGAGTAGAAGGAGAAGGGTTATTGCTCTACCACTGGTGCATTCTGGGATCCTTCACCTGCCAAACTGTTGTTCTGGAACTTGTTGTGGCTGACAATTTAGAACTGCCCAGTGAATCTGTAGGCAACTCCTTAAGATGCGTTGGGTACGAACTTCATCTGCAAAGGTCAGGAAGCTGCAGAAGCTTCTTCTTAGAGCTGCTCCATTCCTCTTCTAGGTTTTTGTTTGTTTTTTTCTTTTTCTGAGCTGTGCTAGGTACTGGCTGGCCAGTGCTGTGTTTCATATACAAAGATTGAAATTTGAGAGGAAGACTTTTACCATAAAGTCAAGCTATGCTGTTTGATGATTACAACTGTTTGTTATAAAGGACTCACTTACTCATTGTCCCTTCCCCCCAGTTGCTTTGTATTGGTTCTGGTAATAAGCACTTAAAAGTGAACCAGGATGTTTTAGGAGGCAGGACTGTTAGCCTCTTATTCTTATACATGATGTCCTGTCTGTTCTTTCCATGTGCAGAGAACACCCACAGGTACAGACATATAAGTGTTTATAAATAATTAAGATTTTCTAAATTTGTCTATTTCTTTTTATTCTAATGTTTTTATCAGTTCTGTTACGTGATGAAATAAAGTGACATATATCTAAAAATAAATTCCCTTCTTCAATATCTGGTATACTGCACTCAATGGGCTGGCATTATAAAAGCAATGCAAGCAGCTATTGTCAGGTACTTTTGAATGCTCTTAGAAGTAAGATATCTAATATTTTCCTTTATATATTGCATGCCATAAAATCATTTGCAGAAGTGATGACTGAAGGAGATTTGTACCTTTATAAACTAAAGAGGGGTAGTACTTCCTATTTGAAATGCTAAATGCAAGTATGAGCAGACATTGATATCAATGATTTGAAAGAAAACAGTTTGGGAAATATTGTTTTATAATTTAGCTAAAACAGCAACAGCATAGAAACTAGATTGCCTTTGTAAGAAAGTTGATACTTGAAAAATAAGGCCATGCAAATATATTTGAGGGGGAAGGGAATACATTTATACAAGTGTCAAATGCCTTTTATCCCAATATAAAGCTCAGGAAAAATATTAACATTTGTTTCCTTCAATACATAATTGGAGCAACTGCATTTCTTAATAAGAAACATTCATGTTGATCTTTTTCCTAAAAAAATCTTAATTCACACAGAAGAAATACTGTTGAGTGGAAAAAAGCAAGCAGCTTTGGCGTATTTTAACATGTGGTTACAGTTAAGAGAGTTTTGAGAGTCATAAGTAAATTGAAGATCAGTAAATCAGCACAGATTTTGCATGTAGTAGCTTTAAATCTTGCTGCTTGCAGTTATAAATAACTGAATGATTTATCTTAAAACATTTTCATATTGACTCACTTTCACATCCCTCTTATCTCAGTCTTTCCCTTCCAAACAATTAGATGTTAATTTAGTTTCTATTTAAATTGTCTCTCAATTGCATGTTGTGGATTTGTACAAAGTGTGCTATTTTCTATCACTGTCTGTTGCCGTGTTCTTTATGTATCTGTCTGTCTATAAGATGGTAAATATCTGTGGAAATTTCTAAGAGTAAGAAGTTTCCTCACTGCAAACCATGTGAGATTGGAAGAGCATGAGGACTTCCAGTTTTTATTGCACCTTGTCTAGGTAATCCCAGCTTATTTCTTTAGGCAAATACTTAATTTTCAGTCTGATAAGTTCCCTGATAGTGACAAAACATTCTGTGTTTTAGTTTTTGGTGACTTTTGCTTAGCTTTTGTGCTAAGAAAAAGACTATGATACCTGATCTGTTCATTACTTTCCGTGCCTTTTCCATTTACCGTGTATTCTAGTTTTTTCTATGCTTTTCTTGCAAATTTCCTCTAAAATTTGGACAACACCCTTGTTTTCCACATTTTTGGTTCTGCTATGTACTTCTGATGTAGGACATTTAGAGAGAAGCATCAGATCCACAGTAGGATGCCTGGATAATAGGATTTATTAGAACTGAAGATAATGTTAATGAGGGAGTCAAACTGCACCTGCGTACAGCCCACATGATACCAATTCACAGAAGCACTAAAATGGAAATTAAGATTCATACCTCTAAAATTCATAACCTCTATCTCCCTAACTACACACGTGCTTCACCATTCCTACTGATAGAGCTACTGCACCCTAGAAACCACATGTTATGCTTTGGATGACTCTGAATTTCACATTGTGGGAAAAGAAACTTGAAATATTCGGAGAAAGCTAAAACATTTCCCGTGGTTATGAAACATTTGTAAGGACTGCAAATGCATAAAGCATATTCTGATGTGTAGTAGGAAGTGGAAAGCTTTTCTGGGATGGTCTTAAGGTTTTCACAGCTTGTAAATATTTTACAATTCAGACATATGCAAGAAGCTGAGCACTGTAAGAAGATCTCTGCAGTCTGCATTTCAAGTGATGAGGTAGTAACACTCCTTTCGGAAGGAAATGAATAGGTTCCAGGTAACCAAGTTTGTGTTGGTGTTGAGGCGGGAGGGGAGAGGGGAAGGAACTCAACCAACCAAGAAAAAAGGGAAGAAGAGACGAACTTTTTCAGTCTTTGGCCTGACATCTCTGTGAAGAGTTATTTCCATGGTGAGATTTGTGATCTGTCTATTCTATGTGAATGATGTGAAATTACTACTTGTGATACTGTAAATTACAAATCTCAATTTATAATTTGTGAACTCTCCTGACACTCAACAGCAAAATTGTCACTGACAGGGTAGCTTTATGGACATTAGCTCACTATTTCATGACAACCACCTCATAACAAACAGTGTAAATCTCCACTACAGCGTATAGTTTAGATCAATAGCAGATTGCCACAGCATTTTTTGTTCGTTCTGTTTTGTTGGTTTTTGTTTTTTTTATTTCCCCTCACTGAAGCTCAGAGTTATTCTAGATTAATGTTATATTCATGTGCAAAAATAATGTTATTGTGCTTTGATGGCACTCTGATCTAATATAAATATTTGACTTAGCTGTAGGGCAGGAGAGGTTGAAGCCAATATTCCACTATAAACAACACACTGAAAGCATACCTACCTTAATTCAAACAACTATATTCTCTCTCTTTTTTCCAAATCAATAGCTATTGCTTACTTTTAGACAGGATGTTGGACATCTATATAGCTCCATTCTGTGCATTCAGTTCTCAAATACAGTATTTGCATTGAGCTTTTGGTTAACCATACATACATCAGGAAAGGCATGGTTGTGTTATACTACTGCTTTGGAACCTTTTTCCAAAAAGATGCTTTCTCTCTTAGACACTGCATCATGTTTCTTTCTGATCTTTTTAGTGGAGAGTGATTCTGATTTCATTCAAACCAACCAAAACACATCTTAGAGTGTTGGGAAGTAGCTCTGAAATAAAATGCGTGTTGTTGTCATGACAACGAAAATGCTAAAAAGGATGTAGAGAATAATTATTGGATAAGATGTTGCATCAAGTTGTTATGGCAACTATAGAGCAATATGAAAAAGGTGACTTCAGAACAATATTGTGTCAAAAGTTTTCCTAATTATGGTATTTTTACAATAACATGTCTTGATATAAGGAAAAATGAGTGGGGAACTTGGTAGAAAAGGAGGTCAGGATTTTGCTATCTACCTCCGTATATTTACCTATAATGTTCCATAGAGAGCATATCTGCTTGGTTTCCAGTCCTGTCTTAGATGAATCGGAACAGAAAACACCAGAATATATCCCAGCACTCCTTGCCAACCTTATGGTCTTGTAATTCAAGGCCACGTTTCACAAAGTGATAAGCCTTCATATCCCTCATATACCCTTCATGAGGTACATGAAGCCACAGTAGCATTTAAGAATGGAATGTGAAACCCTAGCACAAAGATGGGATAGGGAAAAGGGAAATGCTAAGGAATAGTATTAAGAGACTTCAGTTTTGTGAGAGAGCTTATTTTTCAGCACACAGGATGACTTCCTTGTTCGTTTAGCTTAGGACTTCCTAATAAATGAGTATTTGCTAATAAAATCATTAAATGGGTTGTGTAAACGTACTTTGGAAGCCGGGAAGCCTCTTAAGGAGCAATTGCAGTGGAACTGAGTATCTGGGCTCTGTGCCACAGCTTACCGTATGAGCAGTACTCAAATCTGCTCAGCAGCACAAAAGAAATGTCCCCAGCAGAAAAGAAATCAGGTATTATGCTCACGGAAACCAGAATATCGCCTGTGCTGTTTTTGCTTGTGTGGTGCACAGCTGGCTCCATCCTGCAAGCCTCTGTGGTTTGTTCTTCCTGGTTATTGGCCTTCTTCTGGGGGACTCTTGCTGGGAGACGGGGAGGCTTTCTACTGAAGCAGTGCTCCCTCCATGGAGACAGGAGTGAGCACAGGAGAGCGAAGTGAGCAGTGGCCATATGGAAAGCCATGGTTGGAGATACCATTGCAGATGCACATGAGAGTGAACGGGCTTTGCACATAAGAGGTAGTCACCTTCTTGTCCCCTTGGGTTCTATGGCAGCAGGAGGTGAGAAAAGGCTGATTGGTATTTTTATCCAAGCAGTTTCTCTCTATGAAATAGTGTGTTTTTCAGTAGTTTTTTATCTTTCTGCCTGAAAAATATTTTTTCTAACATGTGTGTGTATATATATATATATACACATTCTTTTTAAGGTAACACAAAGCTGAACTATTGCACCTCTAAGCTAAAGAGCGCTGGTGTGGATGTTCTGTTGCAGTGCCTTCTGGCACTTAGTTTACTTGTCTGATGTCTGACTCCCTCTTTAAGGGCTGAGCTTCCAAGCTGGGCTTAGTTTTGTGCATACTTTCAACCACTTTTCTCTCCTGTTAACATTGATCCTCTTGGAGAATCAGAATAATTTTTCAGAGTTGTTAATAAAAATACTAGACTGCTGTGGGAGATGGAGAACATTCTTTGAAGCCTTTGGAGCATATTTAGAACTGGGTACATTGTGATTTTGCAGATTTGAAAGCAGTTGTTGCATACTTGCATTGAAAAATACATGTGAACCTTAGCTTGAAGTCAGAAGTTAGCTACTTCTCCTTGGGATCATGATGGCAGAGAACCAGGCTAGCTGCAATGGCTTCTGCCTTAGAAGCTTTTTTTATTTAATTCTATTTTGAAATTCAGAAAACACTGAGTTTTTATCAGAAACTGTGACTGCAGGTATACATTTCTTAATCTTCATGTTATTTTCTACTGCTTTCATACTAGAGGTATGGACTGAGTTGACTACTGATAGGGAGGAGAAAAAAGTGTTCTGGCAAAAGCTGGTTTCCAACCCAGAAGTTGGAAGTGAGGTGGTGGTGAGGAACAACTTCAAGTAGGACCGAGAAAAGGAGCTTATGTGTAGAAAAACAAAACAACAAAAACCACCAAAACCAAACAAAAAACCAAAACAAAAACCTGCAGTTTTTTTCTCCTCACACTGAGACTGTAAAATTAAAGCCAGCAGAGCTCCTCCAAGCAGAATCTTGTTAAAGAGCCCTGAACTCCTTTGCCTGGCTTCTACAGCCTCAGCTGTTTTCATTACTTTAAGTTCTTGTTTTATCTCACAAGGCTAAATCAAATGGTTGTGCTAGCCCAGAGAAAATTAATTTGAATCACTTGCCTGCCTCTAACAGATTGTCCCACTGGCATAAACAGAGGTCCTGAAAGCATGAAGAGATGTCCAAGCCACCTGTGCATAGCAGGCCCTTTCCCCACATGGCTAGTTACTAGCTAATGAAAAGAATGTGGTTTCACCACTAATCAAATTAATATATTTCCCTGAGGGAAGGACCAATTATGTACTTCTGTGTAGTATCTACAGCTTGGCTAATTCTCAAGGCACAACTTAATGGCAGTAACAAAATTCGCCACTTACTGCTATTCTTCTGATCCCTTATTCATGGATAAAACCAGGTGGTAAGAGCTGCATCCAACACCACTTGCTCTGAACCACGTGCGCCATCAGTTAGTGGTGTTATTTCATGATGCTGTCTGCTCTCAGGAGGAGGTAGTGGCTTCCTGCTGATTTCCAGGGCAGTTTTGAAATAGAAATGTAAGTGCAGAGTGCTCTGAAGAGTTAGCAAGTCAGAATGCAAATGATAAAATCTGTTTAAATAAATGTGGAAAAGGAAGATGTGTACTAGGGACAGATTATAAAAAGAAAAAAGAATAATACAATTTAGAACAGGCCAGATCGAGGTAGGTGTCTAATTACTAGACTGTCTTTTACTAAGTGGTCCAAAAAAGCTGCCAACAAGAATTCTGGTTTAAAAAAAAAAAGCATTTAGGATCGTGTTCTTCTGCATATCTTCCTGCTTTTTTTTCCTCTTACTGTAAAGAGAATCCTGGAGGAGTGTTGGGCTCAGGCTACATGTTAGCTTTGGTCTTCTCTGCCCTTTGCAAAGTCTGATCTGTTTATACTTTTGTTAGCTGTGCCATTCCCCATGCCTGTTCTCATGCAAGACTCTTTACATTGATGAGTGGCTGGTGTAAATCTTCCTCCATTGTGTGAGCACGGCAAGAGCTTTTTCTGTGGATGTCCATCCTGGCTCTTCTGTGATACTTCCCAGAATGCCTTTCTTCTGGCCAGAATGTACCTGAGAAGTATAACTGGATTTTTAACGTGTTACTGAATTTAAAGTTTTCAACCCCGTAGGATCAGACTGGGTGCATTTCCTGGCTTTGATAAAACCCATGCAGCCAACCCCCAACTCTTGATGAGCTGCTGGCAGGCACTGTAGGTGAATGCACAAGGCATCTCTACTGTGGACGAATCCTGCTTTGTTATTCCTGGGAGGAAACACCAAATAGGTTTTTGGAACACTAAAGCTGTAAAACATTCTAGCACACAATGTGCACCATTTTCTTATCTTTTTAATAAAGAAGGGTCTGTGAATTATGGTGCTTATGTTCTAGTCTGATGGAAAGGAGTAAGGATGTGGTGAGAAAAACAGTGGAAGCTGAGAAAGGCAGCGAGATAAACTCAAGCACTTCCGTCTAAAGTGGCTATAGGTAGCTTCATTGTGTATCTGTACTACTGCAGTAAGATGAACATATTGTGGTTTCTGCAAGCACTAGGGGAGTCAGTGGATGTAAAGCAAGATGGGGGGGAAAGAAAAAAAAATTTGCATTTTGATTTGATAGCTTTCTCTCTGTTTATTTTCTGATGCAGAAAGGTGCAGCTGGTGAACTGTTCACTGAAGCACAGCAGAAAAATGAGTACTGCAGGAATCTGAGGGGATGCTGCAGAGTTGTGGTGCAGCGATTTGCAAAATAGATAGGACACTAGAAATTTTTGGTCTGGCTGGAATTCTGATATCTCAGTGGTATAGTAATGCGGTTTGTTCATAACCTTGTAAAAAAAGGCCATTGCAAATACGTGAATTTGATCATGACTCACTGAGAAAGATGAGTCAAGGGACAGCAACAGAGAAGTGTCAGCTGTTCTCATTCTTCTAAATAGCTTCACTTTCAGGTTGCTGGAAAGTTGCTTGATTGCACCTAGATATTTTTCATTTTGAATTGTTTAAAGATACTGTTTTTGCTTCAATTTGGGCTGGCCACAATGGTCCTTATAAAAGTGTTTTTCCATTTTTCTCTGAGTACTTCTTAGGAAGGCTTCATAAAGCAGCAAATAGTGAGGACTCTGAGGTTCTTTTTTTGGGCTTTTTTCGTTTGTTTTGGAAATGTCTGCATTCACAGTATAGTTGCTCCATTGTATTGTCATTTTTTTCTGAAGGTTTTATTTTACATCTCCTCTCAGGAATGAGGAAAAAATGCCAGTTTCAGGGAATAACCAGAGACAATGGTTATTAAAATACCCAATAAAAAACCCAAAAGTGACTCTTTTCTTCTTAAGAATTCATCCATTCAATTTTGATCTGTGTTTCTATAAAGATCACCTAGGGTACAACTCTGTTTCCTTTCTGTACTCTTCCATAGCCTGATAAAGGATTTGTCATTTGTTATTTCTTTAAAAATGACTGTGCTTTTGTGTATTGTGCTGTGGCCACCATCCTGTGGCTAAACAAATCCTGAAGGCACAGTAAGATGACTTGGGTATGTCTGCAGCATGGTGTTAACTGGAGACCAAACAAAGTAGCTTTGACCTTACTGATCTGGGTACCAAAAGCTGTGCCATCTTATAGCTCAGTGTGAGATGACTTACACCATCTTCTGAAGTTGGGTACTGTCCTGGTTTGAGTGAAAACAGAACTAATTCTGTTCAGTGATATTACTTTACAGCTCAGTCTTTTCTAGTAGCTGCACTTTCTGAAGTCAGAGGCATATGTTTGCAGAGCATATTTTTGTGTCTGCTTCTGGCAGTGATAACAGTGTTTAGAGTTACTACCAAGGATTAGTACGCAGAAAAGCTCTTGCTTATACTTGCTTCTATGGAGGTGGTCACTGCCTAAACTCCACCTGTGAGGAGGAGCAGACAGGACATGTGACCCTAAACTGACCAACAAAGTATTCCATTCCATATATGTTTTATCAGTATAAAGCTGAGGGATCATGAAGGTCAAGCTCTGTTCTTCAATTTCCAACATCGTAGAACTCTGTCCTTCTGCTTTCGATCCCAATCTGTGCATTCCTGAATTCAGTTCGAGTCCAGCCTCTGAATCTGGTTCCCATTTGTTGCTGTGTTGAGTATGGGACTTCCTCAGTGCCTGCCCATAGCGTCAGTGGTGACAGTGACACAATAGCCATCAGAGGGGTTGGGTTTGATATTGGTTTTGCATATATTGGTATATATTTAATTTTATTGTTATTTTCATTAAAGCTGTTTGTTTCCTTTTCCAGCCCATAAGTCTCTCTCCCTTATTCTTTTCTTTGCCTTTCAGAAGGGAGAGGAGTTAACAGTGAGCCTCTGTCATTTGTATAGTGGCTGGCCCAGCACTCTTCCTTTGACAGGTACTACATGTGAAACCTGTTTCTGTAGTTGCTTTGGATCTCAAAGCACAGTAAAGAGACAAAAAAGTGATGGCAATGCTTGTTGCTTAATGGGGCAATATTAGGCAATGCCATAATATTGATCAAAGTGACAGGGACTTAAAAACGAGATGCATTATGGTCTTTGCTCTGAAGAGCAAATGTAGGCATAATAATTCACTTTATCTCATGTAATGTAAAGTTGTTATTGCCATTCCAGTTGTTTCCATTTTTTAAAGTTGAGAAGCAAGAATAACTCAGCATCTAACTGTCAGTATAAATTGTTATCCCGTTTGGAGACTTTGTGTCTTAAAAAATTCTGAAGGTTATGCAAGGAAGAGAAACCTCAATTAGCAAGTTTCTGGTAAAAGCAGCCTAAATAGGAAGCTAAAGAGTTCTCTCTGCTTTCTGTCTGGAAAGGCTTGTTAAGTAATAGTTAGTGTATTGCTCTTTCTGTCCTCAAAAAAAATCTATTTTAATTTCGTATTAATATTACACTGTCATAAAATGCATTTAAAGTAGATGTTTTCAACTGGGATACTAAGCAGTGACAGTGGTAAATCTTGAACCAGCTCAAAGGTGGCAAGATAATTCATGGAACATCACACTGGTTAGAATAAAGAGAGCAAGTTTTCTTCCCATTTTAGTATTGATCTACTTGGTGATATTCTGCAGATAATGTATATCTGAGGCTTGAGTTTCTCTTTTGTACAATGGGCGTAACTGTGGTTTTCTGTCTTGTAAACCACTGTGAGACTTGAAGTGTATTAAAAACATATTTTTTGACATATGTTAAAAAGAATGGAAGTCCAGAACTGACCAGTTTCTGGTGAATTAATATTTTGTCCAAATGGGCTTCGGAAGGGTCCCAGAGATGTTTCAGCGGTCTGTCTTGCAATGTGAGCTTTCACATATCAGTATCTGTAGTAAATTAAGTTGAATAGCCAGCAGAAAGTGTAACTTTGAAGCAATTAGCATTTCAATAGTCTTCTTTCACCGACACAGGTTAAATCTTGAATATGAACTTGCTATTATTAGGCTTCAAGTACCAAACACTGGCTCAGGAAAAAAAGCTCGGCACTAAGAAGTGTAGAGGTGTCTCAAAGAAAAGCTGTGCGCTTGCATGCATTCACACCCACACATACACAACCTTTATTCTGAGCTGCTGTTAGGGTACTTCTAAGTAATTTCAAATGTCAAATGCCCATTTTTTAAATGTCAAGACTTGTGCAGCTCCCTAGGGCAGCACCTCTGAAAATGCTGTTAAGGATAATAGAGGACAAAGATTAGCATAACCAGAATTTTTACTGCAAATTCTGTGTCAAATTTTGACAAGACTAGTTTGATTACATGCAAAGTGACTAAGGAAAGTAAGCTGCCATAAAAGAAGACTTCTGCAATTTGTATTCTACTGGTTATTTTTTCGTTTCTAGCTAACTTAACAATAGTATCTATGTTAAACCCAACTGAACTGTCAAGTAAATTTTAAATGGGCTTACAGGGTGACATTGTATCCCTTTGTAGTATCCCAGATGACTAACCTACTCTGGCAAAAAAAATGTATCTTAACACTGTCTTGCTGTGAAGACAGCTTTCAAAAGCACTGTCTCCATGGAGTATCGGTCTTTTGTATTACTAATTTATGTATGACTTTTGGCTGAAGTAAGGAGCTTTGTTACTACATTCTCTGATTTTGGCTCTGAGCACTGCAGAGGAGACTCATTAGACTTTCACAGGATACTCTTAAGTCTGTACATACATAGTTCACGAGTAGGCTCATGCGCTCGAGAAGCCTCGTGCAGGTCCACGACATAGTCACGGTTTCTGAAATGGCATGAGAAATTCTCACTGCAAAGGGATAATGTTAAAGAAATCTTTGTGGATTCAGTGACTGATCCATGCATAACAAGTTTTTGCTGTGTGTGTCATGCTGATGCTTGTAAACCTTTGAATAAAGGCTGTAGATTTTGTGGTTTTTTGGCTAAGTTTCACTCTCAAGACTGCAGTGTTCCTATGGGCAGAGATACCTGGCTGAAGGTTAGCAGGGTAATTCTGACGTGTTGGGTAGAGAACACAAGCATTGTCCTTGTTCTGAAGCCCTGTGACGCCTGTTAGAAATACTTTATGCGCATGCTATAATCACAGTAAAAATGTAAATAAACGTAAAACTTTAATAGCTGTATGATAAAGTTGCAGAAACACGCCTATTGTACTGAAGCCTTATATTTAAGTATATGGTGACAGCAATATTCCCAGGAATGGCGTAACTAACTGAAGGAGAATTGTTTGGAGATTTTACTGAAAGCCTATTTGTAGTATTAGAAAAAGTTATTCACCTTATTTATAATGTTTCCTGGATGCAGTAAATATTTACTGAGAAACTGTAGACTATTCTCTTTGAAAGTGCCTTGGCAACTGCAAGCACTTACCTATCTGTTTTGCTTATGGGAACCTGAAGGTTCAACTTTAACTTCTTAATACTTTCTAAGATTTATAAGGAATGTCCCACCTATTACAGTTGGAGTGCCTTCAGAAAACTTCTGTTATCAGGTGTTCTGCAGTATCTATTCCGAGTCTTTTCCTCAGAGATGTTCCCAGTTTGTTCTCATTTTTTTGTGGCACTGGCTGATCCTATCTCAAAAATGATATGGCTAAATTGCTACTGAATAAAACCATGGTTTATAAAGGTATTATTTTGGGCTAGGCAGCTGTGGTATTTCAGTTCAGAACACAGCTGCTCATGTCTAGCTCTGGAGGACCTTGCTGTATAAGCCTCTTGCCTTCATTGAAAAACAGAAAAAATTGAGGTACATGTATCTCTGTCTCAAGCTTCCATCTGTTATCTCCCCTTTCATACTTTCTCTTTTCTACTTTTACTCTCCTCTGCTGTAGTTTTTATTTTCCAGTTTTCTCCAAGATATTGCTTTACACGGGTTGTTTTGGTGTTTTTTGCTTACAAGCTCAAAAGTGAGGAAGAATTTTTTTGTCTGTGAGTGTAGCTGGTCAGTGTGATATATCTGAAAGGATCCTAGGTATTTGGCCTTAGAAAATGAAGCCTTTGCCTCCCAAGTAGTTTGTAAAGAAGTATGATTCCAGCACATATGAGGAAGGTTGAAAGCCCCATGGAAACTGGATGAAGACTATGGTTGCTTATGTAAATTTTGAGACCCAATACAGAAAGAGCATGTTTTTGTTGAAAGTAGGCAGGCAAATAACTGAATTCTTGAGGCAAGTCTGCAGAGTGCCCATCTAGATGCTCTATGCCTAAGTGGCCTTGAGAGGCTGTAGCTGGGGTGTCCCACAAGCCATCATATCCTTTGATTCCACAGTGTGGACACAACTATCAACCTAAGATAATGAACTGCATGTGGAAATGTAAGTTTTCCCACTTTCACTGATGAAGATGAAATCAGGTCTTTTGGTCTAGCATCAACAACCTTGTCACAGAGTGAAGCAGTGTCTCATGAGGTTCTACTCTAAAACTGTAGTAAGTCAAATGCTGTAACACCTCTTTACAGGTATAGAAATAGTGGGTCTGATATCCTCAAAGCTTTTGAACTAAAGACTTTTACAGTCCCTTCCAACTATATGTCTATTCTGAGAGTGTCAGCATGCAGGAAACATTAACCTGTCTGTCCCATTTGCTAAAAAGCCTCTGGAGAGCCCAGCTCAAAAGGTCAGCAAGGGAGGACAAGAATGGCTTCACAGACTAGGGGAGTCTGGGTGCCCTTAAAGCACATGCCTTGTTTGTGCTTTCTTATTTTTCCGATTTTCTTTCTATTTCTTCACTTTTTTTAAGCTTCTGTTTGAGAAGCACCATATTTGACATAAATGCTTGATGGAAGGACTGCTTAGTTAACTTGTTTTAAAGAACATAACTTTTCAACCTGCCTGACCACATATGCACAGGCTCCCTGGAAAGGCCACCTGGTGTTCTGGTGAAATTAAGCCAACCAACACAAATTCCTACAGGTGGAGGATCAGTGAGAGTCTCCTCTATGAGGTATGTAAGTGATGGGATTTCACAAAAAGTTTGAAAACTGTCATTTTAATTTTTTCCCCACAAATATATTCTTATCTTCCACTGTAATATTCCCTTTTAAATTCCCTTATTCTATACCAACCATGTTCACTTTAGCAAAGATAGTTGTTTATGACTCAATAAAAGATCAAAAACCTATGACAACTTTTTTTCGGTCTTTTTCTTTTATTCTGTGTTTCTCTGATAAGCACAGCTGTGGGAAAATAAACACTAGACGTCTCTGAGCAAATGTCATGCTAACTGAGGAGAGGTCAGGGTATACATGAAGTGATGTATTTCTTAAAATCATTCACCAGTAGTCTGCTGTCACAGATGTTTATTATTTCTTTATCTCTGATTATTGGAATCGAGTTGTCTATTTTTTCTGCCTGCTTGTATTTTATAGCCACAATAAGAATTTAAAAGCAGGAAGATGTATTACAATGAAATGTAAGGTATGAAAATTAGGTTAGTGGGTTTTTTGTTTGGTTGTTAATGGGGGCTTTTAATGTTTTTCTTTTTCAGAAGAAATGGTAGCAAAGTTTTTTCTCTTCAGTGTGAAAAAGCTGCACTTGTGCTTGTGGATTAGATAACACAACAGAAGAAGATGAGAGTTCTGGTACTGAAATCTAAGAAGGGTAAAATGGGATTAGAGCAGGAAAGTGAGAGTAATTTTTTCATTTACAAAATGCAAGCATTTCATATTGCAGCATTGTGCAGTACATCAATGTGAAATATAATTAATGTTGAATTACAATAGAAGAGCTATGTAAGTACAGGGCACACATGACATCCAGCAGCACATCAAATAATTTTTTTTTTTTTTTTCCTGAGAAAATCTTGTCAGTTAGAATGGATGCCAAATGTGTTTGTAATGAAGGGGGACATTAAATACAGGCTTACCCTACTCATTGTCACAGTCATTAGCAGACTTGTTTTCATTCTAATGGTGCTACTTCATTATAAGTGCCAACACTTTGATCTGAGTTTTGGATAAAAGAACCTTTGGAGATCAGAACCTTCATTCCTGCTTTTGACATGATACAGATCATGGCAACATGCATTGTATGAGACTGATGCATGAATATTATTGACATTTTTAGTGGCATTGTCAATGTATGAAAGAAAAGGACCACACAGGAAAGTGCAGGGCACAACTTCCTGAATACATCATAGAAATTATCAGATACAGTATATTATACCTGCAGTCAAACTTTGGGGGTGATTACTCCAACATCTTTCTTTGCATAAACATATTTTATAACTCAGGTAAATGGTGCTGTAAATCCAAAACTAGACAGCACCTACACCTTGAAAAAATTTAGGGTTTCTCCTTTCTTTTCAGGAAAAACCTGCCTTCAAACGAATCCTGTGGACATATATATTCACACACAATTTTATACTTGGAATCTCCCTTTATGCAGCCTGTAAAAGCACCATTCTTTGTGATTTTTATTTGCAGACTAATCAAAACTTCTGAAAAATAGTGGAAGTTGTAAAGGTTATTTTCTTTCAAGAAAGCTGGCTGGCAGTATGTTATGGGAACCTAATCATTTTGAGAGATGGAAACATTGCTTATAAGCCTTGCCAAAAATATGGCATAGTAGGAGACAGAGATGATGATTTGAAGTGAGTATCCTGAGGGTTTTGTATTCTTGTGAATAGTATGAGCTCATTGGCAAAGTTTCACAGAGTATTTTGTGGCTATCTTCCTGTTTCAATTTTTAAGAGCCAGTAAAACTGTCTTCGCTACCTATAACACTCATTGGTGTTATACAAGGGGGTTTTTTTCCAATTTGAAAATATATTACTTTGCTTTGTGAGGAACCATGCAGGATAAAGGAGAACACACAATGAACAAGCTATAATGACTTTACTGTCCAATCTGAATGTAAACAGAAGCAAAACATTTCTATTTCAGGTAAGTTTGTATGAGAGATGACCTTAGATATTATTGCTGTCAAATCAAATAGCAAAGAAAAATAACTGGATTCCACAGCAAGTTTTCTGTTTCTTTTCCGCCAAAGTACAGATTTATTTGAATCATTTTTGCAGAACACCGGGCTGTGTCCTTTTCTCATTTTTCTGTCAGGTATCTGGGCTTTTTAGAGCTTGCTTTATTTTTTTTGTTCTAATCTTTTTCACACATTCCACTCTGTCCTTTGTAAAACATAATGGCATTGCAGTTTGCTGTTGATTATTACTTATCCAGAAAGCTGTTTATTTCTTCTTGGCACATTTTCAGCAAAAAAACTATGTTCTTTTTCTGTTTGGCTATGACACTGCTTACTGTGATTATTAAACATCTGAATACTTGGATTTTCCCTTAATTTCAGAAAAAAGGACAGACTTCAGTTACTGGAAATAAGTTACTTTTCCTTAAGAGAATATACATTCAGCAATTTCTCTGCATTAATTGGTTATGACTATAGAGTCTCGTCTTTGTAAGGAATATTTTTCCCAAATAGATAAATACATCAGACTGAATTAAGGCTTGCTCTTTTCTGAGTTTCCTTTGGGCTTTTTTATTTTTAAGTGCATAAATACAAGCTGCTTCCCATGTAATTAGACTCATATGAATAATTTTCTGGTGCTCATATTTTGAGAAGGCATCCCCAATTCCTGGTTATATTTTTAAGCATGCATCATATCTTTCAAGCTGACCATTATTGACCTTTTTTCAGGCTCAATTGCTGGAGGTTGTTTTGTGTTTTTTCTTTTCCCTAGGTTTTTTGGCATCAATTATCTAGGACTGTTTAACCAACCCACACAATGCTCGCCTTGTTTGTACGTATGGACATGAGGTTGTCCAATTTTAACATGGTGGAATGGATAATAGATCAGATAGGAGGCTCCTTCATTCAAAAACATAGTTGACCATGGGCCAGCAGCATTACTCTTTGGATCAGAACAATCCCCTCTTCCTTTGTAGAAATGACTGGGGAAGCTCACAAGGTTCAGTGTCAACAATTTCAGGAAGCCTTCAAATGCTGGCAAGATTCACAGACACATTGCCAGAGTGCCTGTTCCCCTTCTGTCCCTGTGAGGCCTGGCAGAAGCCAGTGGGTCACTGGAATGCCAGTTGTAATGCTGTGCCTTCACTCCTAGCTAAGCAAGCTATGGAGACTTTCATGGGTAGATCAGTTTGAGTCCTGTCCAGATCAAAGCTGTTTTCATCTCATGATGGGCCAACCCTTTGGATGCTGTATTTCATGGGAACCCTCTTACTATGCATTGATCAGTCTGTATCTATTGTATAAATCCCAGAGGAATCTGCTTTCCCCATGGGGACTTCCACTGAGGGTACCACAGCAGTGGCCAGGATCTTGGTACTCACTAAAACATTGTGAGGGTTGCAGTGCAATAAGCACCATGCATGTGTCTTGAGACCAAACAGGAGATGTCCTCAAACTATTTTTAAGCTTTGTGTAGTTGATGTTTCATTGTATTTTAGTCTGACCCATAGTTTATGAATTTTGGGAGCTCTTTTTTTTCTATTGGCAGCTCTATCAATCTGAGAGCTGCCAATAGAAAAAAATACAGAAATGGTCTAAGAGAAAGATGTGGTCTCTGAAGGACACTGTCAGTAGCTGTTCTGCAGGGCAAGAAGTGAAGAAGAGAGAGAGGCTTTAAAGAAAAGGGATCATTAAAGCTGGGGAGGGAGAAAATCCACCTACCTCTTAGGAGCTGACCTCAGAGTGGAAGGAGGCTGGCAAAGGAGGATCCCAGCAAACTACCTTGTCCCCTGCAGCTGAGGGTTTAGGAGAGCCAATTTAAAGACAAGCTTCGTTTTGCAGTTGCCAGAAGCAAGAGGGATGTTGCAGACATGATGTTTTGTGTGATCCGTCTGAGGTGGCTGTACATCTGAACAATTTTTTTTTTCTGCATCTATGTGTGGCTTCATGTAATCAAGAACACTCAAATAATTCTCATTGCAGAACTCTCCTGCTGATCTGTATAGTGTATCGTACCTATATTGATGTCTTGTATTTAAAATAGAACGGAGCTAAGAAGGTTATTAAGGTTTTAAAATAATTTAATATACAAGTATATGAGTTAAAAAGGAAAAGAATCTGGCAATTTACATTGCTGTGATCCCACACCTGGTGTAGACTTGAGGGTGGCCACAGTTTTGTCCTTTGATCTTTTCTCCCGTACACATAATCCCTGCCTATAAGTGTGTCAGGAAACAACAAACATTCTTGCTTATCATGTTGAGACCTTCTTGTGAGATCCTTATGGTTTTGTTTCTCCTGAAAGCTGTGCATGCAGTTTTGTTTTACCATGGAATTTAATGGATTAAAAAAAAAGTGGAAAAACTGGCAGACATTAAGAGATATGCCCTTCTGTTTAGGTAGGGTAGAAGTGAGTAATAAACCATTTATACGCCATAGAAAAGATCTTTGTGAGGCTGCTATCAATGTTTTTGTGGAAAAATGTGATTTGAGCCACCTGGAAGAGAAGTTGTGGGCAGGGATAATTTAAACACTTTTATGTCACTGGGCACTGAAGAAATCAGAGTTCTGTAATTAAGCCCTTGCCCTTTGGCTTAGCTCTTTATTGCAAGAGTGCCTGAGACATCCTGACACTTTATAAGAGGAAGTGTGACGTTTGGAGCTAGCAGCCATGCCTACAGCTCTCTTCTTTCAGGAGCAGCAGAGAAAGAGGCTCCAGAGATACCGAACGGTAGTGGAGAGGTACCCTGGGGCAGTCACTGAGTTGGGATACACCTGCTCAGAGGCTTCTCCTGTTAGAAAGGCAAGCTCTCACTCAGAAGTAATCATAAAACTTCAGGACCTGAGATAAAAAAACCCTTGTGAAACAGACCTATGTTTGTGCATTTGTGGTACAGCAAGTTCACCCTCTGATCTTTGGTAGCAGGAGGGGGATTTTAGCTCTTCTTCTGGATGTGCTCTGTGGAAGGGTTCTGCTTGATCATCAAGCACATGGTAGAGTGGTTCTCATCTTCAGAGCATGGGTGTGGTACAGGCTCCTTCACACAAGTTTGTCACCTACTTTCTGCCAGATGGCTCAACAGTACCTTGAAAGATAAATTTTGGTGGTACTTGATGATGCCTGTGTTACATACAATAATGACTTTGGTATTTCTTAAAGGTTGTTGGGGTTTTTTTCTGCTAATCACTTAAAGCATATCTCGAAGAGATTTTAATGAGCGCAGTTACTGCAGCCTCATCTGAACTGAAAAACTATGGTGGGTTTTGTTTTCCTAAAATTTTAGGAAAAGGAGAAGACTACAGAGCTGGTCCAGAATTTACTGTAATGATACATTTCGTACTTTATAGGCATTGAATCAGGTTTGTTTTTTGTGGAATAGGAAGGAACAATGCAACGAGCAGCCCTCTGCAGTCATCAAACATTACCATGTACTTTTCCAAACGAGCAGAGAGCAAGCAAAACACTCTTCTGCCTCATTCAATTTCAAAGAACTAAGCGAACAAAGTGATGGAACTCATATAATTGCAGCTTATGTCTGAAGTGTTTTGTACGCTTTCTGTGCATCAGCTGCGCAGAAAAGACAGGGCATGCATTCTGCGTACATGAAAGTCTGTGTATAGGTGGGAGTTAGTGCAATGCAGGACAGGGCCTCTAGGGCTCTCTGTTGCTGCATCATTCTCTGACAGGATTTTGACCAGCTTATAGACTAGGACAGTACAAATGGGTTAGTGTTTCTGTTTTTGGAACGTTTGGGTTTTGTTTTTACCCCAAATGGTATGTACACTACACACCCAGAGGCACAGGGAAGGGTGAAGGCAGTGTTGATATTGAAAGACATTGATGTAATGCGGCGGAATAGATATGAGTAATAACTTTTGTAAATACAATGCTAGTCAACATTATGACAAATACTGCAAATAATAAGAGAATTAACTAGAGTCTGCCTCAGAAGGAAAACTGTTCAAAGTTCAGAACTAAGTAAAGAAAAATCATAGGAAGTAAAAAGAAGAAAAATGGAGCACTGCAATAGTACAGCATTTTTTTGGGAAAAGAAGTGTTAGATAAGTGCTAATACACCAGTGAAGAATCTGTATCAATAGAGTTGTTGTGACAACATCCTTCCCTGCCCCTTCCCTCAAAAAAAAAAAAAAAAAAAAAAAACCCAAAAAACTGAACCCGAAAACCCCAAAATATAAAAAAAAATTACTGGAAGGAAAAATAAGGTGACAACTTTATACCATGTAATAAACAATGTCTGACCAGTAGTGTCATTGTTATTCTGCTTCTGACCATATTGAGGACATTTTTTCCAACATGGATGCAGGCTGCCTCTTTAGGAGTTTTTAGACCCATGCTGTCTCATCACCGTGAAAGTCAGTAGTCTTGATTAAGCTACAGCCTTTTTATATGGCTCAATGACTGATGAAGTGTTTGCTGAGAGGGCCTTGCTCAAATATAAAAAGTGTTCTTCCCTTCATCTTGCATTGCCAAAAAAGTATTGGTAAACTGCGTGGTTTCTCTTTTTACTATTAGTTAAGTGGTGGTGGATTGATTTTTGAGGGCCAAGTGCATGATGGAGTTTTGGTTTGCTTTTGTATTTCAGTTCAAAATGTCTGAAACTTACTAAAAGATCAGACTAGTGCATTTTGCTCTGTAGCAATGGTAACGCTTAATGATATGATTTCGCTTCTTTTAAAAACCTTGACCCCTCCTAGCTGTCTTCTCTACCAGCTTGTGAGACATAATGTATAAAGGTCTTGTGGTGAGGGAGCAAGTGCTGGCAGGCACAAGATGAGGGCAGGGATTATGCCTTTCTCTGGGGCTCTACTAAGCAGGGAGCTGGAGTGTTTCTTGGGTCCCTGGAGGTACCTGGTCACCTTTCTGGCCATCAGGTTGCAACTCAGGCTGACCTGCTGTAGTTGGCTGCTGGCCTCCCAAACTGTGAAAGAGAGGCTGTGGCCATGGGCTGCTGATACATGATGAACAGCCTGTAGGCAGAGGACTGTGGTTGGCGCAAGCTTGCCATTTGAGCCTTGCTGTCAGTTCATTGTATTTGTCAAGTCTGAACTGCAAATACATATTGCAGAGGCAAGGCCATTAGCCTATCAGAAGGTCTCAACAGTTTCCCTTTAAAAGCACCATGCTTTAAATTATCTTTCAAATCTAAACACTGAGGGAAAACCTGGAAAAAGAGGCTTCTAAGACCCTCTTTCAACCCTACTAAGTGGAGCATTAATATTTTCAGGGAGTAGCACCTTCTTTCCCCAATAAATGTATTTTCTGTGTTGCATATCATTTCTGCCTTGGCCATTCTTGTTAAGGATAGAAAGCAGTGAAGAGAAGGTTATTCGCCTCTTAGGTCTGGACTCGTCTATCTGGCTTTAGGCATGCAGCTGGGTTACTCTCTGGCACTTTATCTGCAGGAGCCAGTGAAGTGGGATAAAACCTTCCAAGGGATAATTTAGTCTTCCAAACCTCACCTAGAAATGTCTCCCTGTCTCTGTTTGAGCAGAAAACCTAGGGTAACTTTTCTCCCTGGCTTAGATGAGCCAACAACATGCCTAAAATAAGAGGGAACTAATCTGGGAGTCAGTTAGGGCACCACAGTGGTCAGAGGTGAGTGGGAAGAGTATGTGGAGAGGGGATCTCTCAGTCTTTCCCATTAGGTAGAAAGCAGGTGATCTGAGCAGTGTTTTGTACTGTAAACAGAGGTGATGGGTGCTGAAATCTTGGACTTGTTTGACACCTCTGAGATGGTATCATGGCCATGTCCAGCTGGTTGAATGTGACTGTTCTTTTTCGTGTGGCCATGACATGTTTCGTGCCAGCAGAAGTAAAGGCTCATTTTCATCCTGCTGCAAAATAGGCAATGCCCAGGTCTTCCTGGTGGAACAGTCTGAAGTATAAGGTAGTGTCTAGCTCTTAGATGCACCCATTCTTGTAAGGCCACAGTTGCTGTGTAGCACTGAAGGTGAACCACAGAAAAACCAACAATCTGGAGACAGCGAATACAGAAATTTGTAAGGAGGAGTTGTGTTATCCCTAGAATTCCCGGAGTAGAATCTGTTACTGTTACCAGAGTTTTTGCTCTTTTCCACTTGAGTTTAATCATATATTTAAAGAAACTCTATGCTTTGGCCTGAAGCTTTTCCTCTTCAGACCAAAGATGTATTATATAAGAACCAGTTACAGGTTCAAATAAATCCATGGCTTTGCTGCTGTTCTGGATATCCTCTGTTATGGGAGAGGTTTTTATCTAAGACTTTTTCAATTACATTTTTAAATACTACTATTTTAAGGTCTTGTTCAGAAAACGTAGTATTTCATTCAAGCATGACTGAGTCCCTCCGTTGTGACCATGGAAAAAATGCTATTTTTGTGTGAAGTACATGACAATACATCTGAGTTGGAACCAACTGAGGATGATGCTTTTCTTTTTCACACTGAATACCTTGATCGTGGTAAATCAGCCTGTTGTTAAAGTGTGGCTATTACGTCCTCATGAAGGTTTTTTCTAAAGTTGCTAATTACATGCCCATCAGAATAATGGAAAGACTAATTATCCTTATTGTGCTTAGTGACATTGAAACCTCTATTATTCTGTGATTGGAGCTGCATAATTACAGATAATTGCTGCAACTGTATTGTCTGTTCAAATATAGCTCTACAATAATTACTTTATTTTAATTAAATATGTTTGGGATTTAAGTAGATCTCTCTTCGTTTACTCTACTAAACAGAAACTTCATTTAGGTATAAAAACATACGTTCCAACCTACCCAGTCATTCAACACATCACCTATTGATTTCAGCTAACATGATTTTACTTGTTCTGTTTGAAGATCACTTATATTCAGTTAATTAAACATATATAAAAAATAAGCGCCTCTATGTCACAAGGCTGGATTTTAGAGTAAGAATCCCCAAAACTATTATTGTTGCAAACTTGTAAGATTCAGTCTTAAGAATTCAACTTTCTTGAAAAAACAAGTACATTTTCCACACAACAGTTTTGTGAAACTCACCACTTCAATTTTTGAAATATCGTCTTTAACAGAAGACAAATGTCTTTAAGAAGACAGATGCTCTGTTTCAGAAAGTAAAATTGGCCCAGATTTAGCATCCATTGGAGCCATGCTTGTTGTTTTAAGATCTCAGACTGTTGCTGACCTGATTGCTAGGGAGGATTTGTGTGATGAAGGGTGGTCTTCATCTCCTCACATGGACTCATGGAAGGCTTCCCTTATCAGCTTTTTCATATGTGGTCTGAGGAGGTGCTGGGATTGGTCAGTTGTGGAGGGAACATCTGAGGCCAATAGCTCCTCTCCCCATCATTGCACAGATAGACTGTTTGCAGACAAAATTTTCTTGGTGCTATAGCTCGGGCAAGCAGGAAAGTGTACACAGAGAATCTAAATGTAGCTGATGAGGTGTATGATGGACTTGGGTATCCTGAAAGATCCTTTTCTTTAAGACCTAACACTTTGCACTGACTTTAGCTTAGCCTTAATGAAATGCAGCTCCTTTCAGAGCTTCAGCCATGCCATCTGCTGAACAGAGTTGTTCAGGTCACTGCTGAGGAGCTAGGGTCAGTGAGAGCAGTGTGTGCTTGTACTAACATTTTCTAGTGACCTAAACCAAAAATTGAGGCCTGTAAGCTTTTTCTGGGACATTGGTTTGAATCATTGCTGATTAGGACTGCTTAGAGTTTATCAGGTGGGCAGGCAAACCCAGCATGGCTCCTTGCTCTGAATGACAGCTGAGCTTAATATTTCAGCACTTACAAGAGCAACACAGGTTTCAGGAAATGTAAATTTTAGTAAGAAGAGAGCAGAATGTTGCAGGGAAAAAATAAAAAGTGATATATCTACCACTTAAGCACTGATGTATGACCTTGTCTAATTTACCTTGGGTTTACTGACAGCTTGAACACACCACACTGCGAGAGGATTGTTCAATCTCATTCTACAGTGCATTAATACAATAGCATTACACGTGCTCAGGCTGATTATTTAGATATAATGAGTGAACTTACACTGGGCAACAAAGTCTTCAGTTTAAAATAATCATGTAGTCAAAGAACAGAAGAAAATGGAATACCATGATGGTATATAGAATGTGCTTCTAGTAATCAAATACAAAACTTGATATTTTGGATATTGATGTCCCATGTGAGATAACATTCATTAGCTTCTAGGTACACATGTAGTGGTGCAAACATTTAATCAATGTGTTTACCATACAGGGTTATGAAAATAATAAATAGCCAATCTGAGAATTAATGATTTTTTCCAAAATTTTGTGTGAACAGAGTCATAATGCATCTGAACAAAACACTTGGAAAATAGTTTCAGTGGTGTTATTTTAAGTAGTTTCACATTAATTTGTATTTCTGGTCGGGCTTAATTTACCAATACAGATAGAAGAAGTATTTCCATATGGAAGAAGATGAGTGCAATGACTGTATTTTATTCTTAAAGATTTTTTTTTCTGTTTCAATATAATTGGGGAAGATGAGTGTCGTCATTATGTTTTGTTCCTGTGGTTTGTTGTATTTCGTAAGTTAATTACATTGAATGGAATACTATTTTAATGGCGTCTTCCTCATTACGACTCCAATTCTGCAAAGATATAGGAGTGCTTAGCCTTATGTGCATAATCATATAAATGTTTAGGCTAAATATTAGGGCAAGTATCTGTTTAGTTTTAAATTTTATTTGAATTTTCCAGACATTTGACTTTAAGGAATGCTGAAGTCAATGGATGTTGCAGACAGTTACTTTTTGAAAAATCCCACTAAGCTTTTTCTCTTCACCTTTAAGCACTAAATCGTCTGTAATGACCTGCTTTTCTTAAAAAGGATTTCCACAGAGAAGGGCAATGTGATATTTATTTCAAAAAACTGAATCAGGAAATTCCAACCCCTGTAACTTCTTCTAATTTGTTTTACCACACAGACGGCTTCTGATGATGCCATCTTCATCATGAATAGAAATTTTTCTGGGGGCAAGGTGAGAAAAGATTGGCTCACAGGAGGGTTGCTCTTCAGATTACATCCATTTTATAGAAGAATGACCTCATCATGACATGTTCTTAAAATCCATTATTGACTAAGGTCAGTCATGAGTAATTTGGAGGAAAGTGCCACTTTGCAATTGCTGAGAAAACCTGGATTGACTTCAAGGTGGCACAAGTGGGAGTTGCTTGGTGCTGGGTAATGGATTTTCCTTCTCCTGGTGAGGGCTCTCTCCCATAAATAATGAAATCAATGGACTATGTACCCACATCTAGTAAGAATGTCTGTGATGTTTTGTGACAAATTACTGGCTTGAGTTAGTGGGTTGTGTCTTCCCAGTGGCAAATTACTGGTTAGTAACCAAGAAAAAGAAATACTGACAGTTTGCCCCAAGATAGAATACCACTGGAAGCTGCCTTTCCCAGAAGGAGATTGTTATAGCTGGAATCTGTTTATTTGAAGAAATACCATTTAACTTTGTTTTGTCTTAGAATTTTGCATCTAGGTTTTTCCTTTTACAATTCCATCAACTATTATTCTGCTTTAATTTACAATTACTTCAGTGTTGTTTTGACTGTTAATATATCTGCATTAAGAAAGTATATATCTGCATTAAGGTGAGCATTCAAATTTCTTGCAAAATATAATAATTTATCTTCTTTTACTGGTGTTATTTTGGATAAGACTACTTGTGATTAATCTTCCAAATACTTTGACTGCATTGCTATAGTGACATGGTTTTCTGTAAGAGTAAATGAAGTTAGGAGAGTGTAAGCAGTCATAAAATACAAAAAATTGTGGCTTGAAAGGAACAGCTACCTCCAGTTACTGAAAAGGAAATGTGGTCAGGAGAAACCGGTGAAAGATGAGAGACTGAATTACAGGATCACAGACTCAGACTTGCCTGGGTTTTTCATCTTCACACCATCCTCATAGTTACTGGGGGCTGCTGTTAGCCTCCTCAAGCTCAGCTTCTCCTCATAGGTCAAGTTCTTCAGTCCTGACCATCCTGGTGATCCTCTGCTGAGCTCCGTCCAATTCTTTCTATTTCTCTTTTGTACTAGGTACTCGTGTTTTTCCTGATGTATGATTGTAGGATTGTAAGACACTGGAGATACAGTACATGCAATGATGTATGGTGAATCACAAAAAGAAGATACAGAAGTGTTTCTACTCTTAAGTCAAGAAGTTTTTGATTGAATCGGTTATGTGAAGGCATAAGGTCAAGTCAATACTTGCATCTCCAAGAAAGCGAGACACACTTGTTTTAGGTATGGGAAAGGGAGATGCACTATTTTCACAATAGGTTTTGGGGTTGAGGGAAGTGAGAACCTTTTGGGAAGAGTGATGAAATTGGGTCAGCTTATCTGGCAACTTTGAACATGTTCCACCAACAAAGATTTTGGTAATGCTTGCAACCATAGACAGTGGGTATGCTGACACTACATCAAGTATAGCTTTTTCTTTTTTCATTTTTTTTTTTTCCCCCCCCACCTTAATCCAGCCAGCATTCAGGCTTGCTTCAGCATAATTTAGCCAGAAGACAACTTGTTGAAGGCTGTGATGTGTTTATAAGCTGGGGCATGGTGGACACTATAAAAATTACTGGAGTATACAGGGTAACAGGCCATGCTTTTATAGAAGGTGGACTACTATAGAAGTGGACTACTGGTTAATGGCTGGTAATGCTTGAAGAAAGAAGTGTCTTTGAGTAATTGGTGGCAACTCTGTCATATTTAGGAAGGTGAAGGGGAGGGAAGGATTCTGCCTATGATGCTTGCCAGGAAGCTTGTCACAATTGTATATTTTTGGAGACGACATATATGACATCTTCCAGTTTGAGGCTATGCAGCTCCATACTGTTTGTATGCTAGCAGCCACATCACATCTCTGAAGCCTTGACCCTATGAAGTGAAAATGGTAAGTGATAAGTAAAAAGGTTGAAATGTGAAGCAAATATGTTAACCTTTAGATATAAATCTATTAGGCATGTTATGTTCAGAAATATCCTTCCAACCCTTATAAACATTAATGTGTCAAAGCGGCCTTCTTGATTTCATGGGAAGGAAACCTATGTAAAGATGTGTGTTAACTGTATTGTCACTACCCTCTGCAATGCAGGAATGGTTCTTGACACCACTGAAGCATTTTCTGTTAGGTGAAACTCTTGTTTGTAGGGGGAGCTAGCAGGGGGCATAGGCTTTGATTTAAAGTCCTCAAAATAAGACTCTGGGATGTTGTACAAACTCTAGTCTGTCCCCTTAAGCGTTGCCTGGTAGTTTATTGAAAGTGAAAAACAGTGTTGGGAAACAAAATTCCTTTAAATGTTGTTAGGAAAATGGATCCATTTGATACAAAAATATATAAAATGTTATAAAATATTTGCTTTAAAATATAAAAGTTGCATTTAAGTAACTTATTCTATTTATTTTACCTTCGCTTCCCTCTTGTTAGAAAACCATGGTATATTCAGATTGAAAATTTCTTAGTAGTAGATTTACTTAGAAATTGTTTTTTTCAACCTCTTCCCTTTTTCCCCTTTAATTAGCATGATCTGCAGGTTTCAGCAACCCAACTGTGTGGATTATGGTATCTAGTAACTTTTCAGGCAGCTCTGCTGTTGTCTTTGACTACCCTTAGGGTCTAACATATGGTTTGTTAGGATTAAAGTCAGATATTTGTTAAAAAAATCTTTCAGTGGGTTTTCAGAAAGAGGAAGTTGATATGGGGAAAAGTTAAAATGATTACTGGCAGACTAGGTATATCTGGGAAAGGAATATTGAGCTGTATGAGATGGTGTTAAAACTTTTGGAAATAGTATGACCTTGTTTATGGTATTGTGTGTACAGACATTTCTCTGACCCAATCAAGCTGAAAAGCTATGATTTTTTTAATGAACCAAATCCTTCCCACACTTGCTATTAGTGTTTGTTCACTTCAAATGATATTTGTCCACTTCAAAATCACACAATGTGATATTAGTCTACTAGCATAAAATGTGGCTCCAGGCTGTTGAATTGAAGCAGGTAATATAGTGAACGTTGCTTTTTGAGCCAAGAAGGCAGCTAGGGAACAGATTTCAGGTGATGAGATGGTACGGTCATTTGTTTAAATGGGTGCTGTGAATAAAAGTGTGTAAAGGAACAAGAGTCTGATGTTAAATTGTTACTATAGTGTCAAGCAGTACGAAAAGTTCTAGCTACTGCAAACAAATGTTTGTACGGTTTAAGGTACAGTTTGAGGCTTTCATCAAAAACATCTTTCCCTCATCACAACTGGATCACCAACTTATACTTTCCTCTGATTCATTCTCCCACTGCTTCTGAACAACTTTATCCTTCATACCTTTGTCTACTGGAAAAAGCGTTAGAGAAAGTCAGCTTTGTATTTTTTTCTGTTTCCAGATAATGTCCTCCTTTCTCACAGATAGTTCCACATCTACTTTCTTCCTAGCTCCCATGATTAAGCTTCCTAGTGTCAGTCTTAAAAAGTGCTGTGGGACAATAATTTGGATCCACACTATTGTTCCTCCCTTTGATAGCACTGCTGTTCCAGTGGCTCATTGAAAAGAGCTAGCAAGATTCTCTGTATATATGAGCTGCCTGTATTGTGTCTGGGTAGTACATTGAGGTTTGGGTGTAGGGGAGGCAGAAAGTGTTCTCTAAATTAGCCCTGTGCTTTGGACCCAGTGAAGCTGTTGCTAAAGTAGTTTTGAAATGCAAGATAGACCTTGCAGTTAATTTCTTTTCATGTCACTTTTTCTTATTCACTGTCGTCTGTTGTTCTTGTCCTGTGTTGATTTCACTCTACCTGCTTTTATCTGCAGACAACAGCAGATTGGAGTGTTTGCATGAGGGTCTTCTGTGATGACTTTCAAGATATTGCAAAGACATAGATAGTACAAAACTGTGTAATTTCATGCCCGAGAAGATTTGAGGATTGAGCAATAAACATGTAATTACAATAGTTAATCATAGTGGTATTTTTTTAGCGTTTCCATTAGGTTGAAGAGCAAAAATAAATTCTAGTCTTTCCATTGCCCATACAGGATCTCAAAAACTTTCGGTAAAATATGCTGTAAATATTTTGCAGACTACAGGACTATGGGAAAGAGAAGCAATAAGCAGATAATGCAGAAATTCAGTACACGCACTTAATTTCTTCAGACTTTTTTTTTGCTGTGGTTTGCATTGTCTATTTAGATGATAATGTTTATGGAGTACACCACATTTTGTGGTGCTAATACTAGCAACCTCAGGATTAAATTTGCACCAGTGTTAGACAAATTGAAAATGAGAGAAAGTTAAGAGTGTGTGTGGAAACAGTGAAAGGAAGCTTGGCTTCAAGCATTGGTGGAAAAAGCCCCTGTTATTCTCAAACTGGTACAATATGAAAATGCAGAAGTTCTTATGACAGAAAAGTCATAAAATATTCTTAGAAGTGTAATCCTGAATTCCAGATAATGAGATTTGGTCATAAAGAAAGGCATTTTCAAAACTTTATCCTTAGAAAGATGCTGAAATTGCTTGAGCTAAGAGCACAGAGACAAATTCAGAGGAAACAAAAGCAGTTATGAGAAATCCCATCGTGGAATGTAAGCAGAACAGTGAGCTGAAGAAATGAGAGCTAAAGAACTAGAACTGGCTAGAATTTTTTTTTTCTGGAAAGATTTCTCAGATAAAAAATATGTAGTTCCTCCAAAATTGAGATATTTAGTGGGACAAATCTTCACTCGTATTTTAAATTTTAGTTAATAGAATTTAAAATGGATCTTTTCACTTTGTTTGACCCAAATTAGACTATATAATTTAGTTGAATGCTTTTAATAAGTAAAGCTATCAGTTGAACAGTTTTCTTCAACATCCTCTCCCCTCTTGTGGCTGGGTTCCCTAATAGGCTGTGCCTTCTGTCATGATGCCTATGACATGGTAACTGTGGGTTTCACATGCCTTTGTGTACACAGTGTGGGTGGAGACAATTACTCCAATGCTATGGTGGAAAGGATTTCCCATCCCAGGCAGAGAGGTGGGGTGAAGAGGAACACTGTTTCATAAGGAGCAGACTGAAAAGAACTGTCACTGATCTGCACCTAACCCTGGCTTCATGAACCAAAATGCATCAACTTAATTTTGTGAGAATTGCTGAGATTTAGATCTCTTGCAGAATGAAACTTTGTCAACTTCATGTTGCAGTTCTTTATGTTCTCTCAAAGTTTTATAATTTTCTTTCTGATTTGAAAAAGAAACCAGCTTTGAAATGTTGTGACTACACTCAGCTCCTTAAAGAGCGAACTCCATGACAATAAATGCAGAAATATGGCTGATTGACAGCATAAAAACGTGTCATGAACTGTTCATTGAGCTGAAAGCAAGACTTGGTCTATTTCTGCATCTCTGGCATTCACAGATCATGAGTACCTGGGCAAGTGTAAAATTGTCTATTATACATGGAGCCTGTCTATTGCAGCTTCTTGTGTGAGATTTGCTAGAGCAAGGAATAAGATTTGAAGTAATTATAATGAATTAAAACAGAGTGCTGTGAAGTGAAGTCATCTAGTCAGAAGTCAGGAACAACAGCATATGATTGAGATGATGTGTCCCAGGACTTTGAGAAGAAATTTCATGTGACACATAATCAGTTGCATAAGTGTTCATAAAACGCTCCATTGGAAGACTTACTAGTATGAACTGTAATTGCAGTTCAGGGATATGGAATTTACAAAGAACAAACAGGTAAACCCTTGAATAAATTATTCTCAGCAATTACTTCTAGTTGTCAAAAACACTGCAAAAGAAACCTTGAAGGAGACTATAGTGGAGAATTTTACTTTCATCTGACATTAAGTTGGCAAAATGGATTTATTTGTGTTTTTAAATGGAAAAAATACAATTATACACAACAGGTTTTCATAGGTCTCTGAAATTACTGCTTTATGATAGTAAATTTAGGAACGTGAACCTATTAATCGAATTAGTGGCAAAATGTACACTTTTTTCCTTAACAGGAAAAAAAAAAGTCTGGATAGTAATAGGACAGGGTGTAGTATAGTAATAGGGTGTAGAGCCCTTACCTAAAGTTCTTATTACTTTAATTATGACAATTTTTTATAAGGTTTTCAGAATTAATTATCTATTGCTGCTGCAGGTGACAACTTCAGTAATGGTTTGTTTTATAAGTGAAGATATTGGAAATTCCAGTTATGCATAATTCTGTCTGTCAGAGGTCATTGGTGTAGTTGTAGGCTGGATGAAGGCTGGGTTTTTGCCTGGCATGAATGTGTACATTTGAATTGCTGCTTTTGAGCAGATAATTCAGTTATTTTGGGGGTTGTTTCCAAAAAGAGCATCTAGGTATGCCTAATCCTATTCTGGTAGGAGCTGCTGGTTCTAGCACTGAGGTTATGGTTTTAGAGGGTTAGGTAAGTTTGGGTTTAGACAGGCCACTGTAAACCTGTTACTGCACTGTGATATACCATAGGCTTGTGGTGTCAAGGTGTTCCTGAGCTGGAGTTGGGGCTGTTCCTGATGAATGAAGAACATAACTGTGGAACTGGTGATGCAGTGTTAGAGACTGGGTACTGTAATTATTATTAAGGTCAGAGTGGGTTGGTTACTGCTGGGCTTAGTAGGGGTCGATGAGCTAGGCTTGTGGTCACTGTCAGTAGCTGCCACGTGTTTGGTTCCTTGTGTAGGGAAAAAATGAAAGAGAACTTGTTTCTCAAGTCAACAAAATAAATATGAACTTTCTTCTGAGTATGTCAAGGATACTGATGTGCTATGGAGCTGTCAGGCTGAGCTCCAAGCTCTTAACTGGACCTTCAGCCAGTAAACCTGTTTAATTAACTAAACCTTCATGAAGGGAGGGGCTGAGCCACGATGTAACTATTCTTTTAGTGCACATGTCTAGAAAAAGTCCCCTGGAGGTGGCACCAGTATTTGAGAGGGGCTCATCTTGGTATTTTTTTCCCTTTTGCTTTAGGTTTAGACATATCCAATAGCTTTTGTACTCTCCTGCTTGCAGTGGCCATTGATCCAGACAAGTCTGTGTAAGAGAACAGCTGCCGTGTTGCACTGTGAAATTTCCACTCTTAACAGTGGCTGGATAGCAATGAACATACCTTATATTAGAGGATTTATAGCATTGTTATATTTAATGATTAAATATCCCACTTTCCTTGGTGTAAAACTTGTGAAGAGAGAATGATACAGGAAATCTTTACAGTATCACTTATTTTTGTATACCTAAATTTATTATGCTGTGTATGGATGTCCTAGCAGGCTGATCCATGACGAAGGATTGTCTTTTGATTTAGGTTTTTTATGAACTGGGCTACTTGCTTCCCTACATCTTAGTATGCTAACAAGGTACATGCTTAACAATATTTATTTCTATGAACATCCGATTTTTTTTTTTGTTGGAATTCATTCTGTTGTGATTAATGTTTTCATTAATATTAATCTGATCAGGACAGTGGAATAGTAAGAGCATTGATATCAACTGATATTTGGGACTTGACCTTGTTCATATACTCCTTTAAACCTTGAGTTGAAGCTCCACTTACTGCTGGAGTGAAGTTAGACCAGGAAACTATCAGAACACCTTTAATGGGAAAACTCATGCCAGAAGGCATTAGAATCAGATCAGAGCACCTTCAGAGTTCAATGCCAATATGAGAATAAAGAAGCCAAATCCTGCTCTTGACCCTAAAGTGGAAATGTTGGATGAGTTTTGAGTAGTTTGTCTTTCTGCCTGCTGCTTGCTATATCTGTTTAGAGTATAACCTTCAGGGGGCAGGGGCTATCAAGATTTTGTAAGGCAGGTTACTCCTCATGGCAGATTGAGAATCTCAGTTTAAGACTTCAGAAACTGTAAGGCTGTGGATTTGTGTTAGGATCTGATCCAAATTAACAGATTGTTGTTGCTGATCACTAGCATTTTATTTTCCTCTCTTCTCCTGGCTCCAGACTGTGCCATGTGTCACTTATCTTTTGCCAGATTTGGCAGTTATCTAATTGTATGTTTAGAACTTGCTAAATCGGCAAAAAAGTAATCCGGAGGAGGAGGAAATAAAGACAATATTTTTAATGCATGGCAGTGGTCTAGGAAGGCTGATCTGTGTGAACAGGGGAGACTGAGAAAGGAGGAGAAAGATGAGCAGGGCTAAGAGAGGAAGAGTAAGACCTGCCTCCGGCAGCAAGTTCTTAGTTAATCTCCATTCTGATGAGAAATTGTATAATGGGGATGGTGCATTTGTGTGATCTTTGTCTCCATTTTTGGTTGTGCTATGCGAATAGCTTCATGCAGGTCAGAAGAATATTAATAGTGTAAGGTAGTGGGGTAAACCCTGCTGTTGACCTGTGAGGCATTGGTGTGAATGTATTTCAGCATTTGATATTTATAATTGGTAAATTAGCAATGCAGTTCAGTATTTTCCATATCCCTGTTTTGTCATTTATTTGATCTGCAAAAATGCAATGCAACATGGGAGATTATTAAGAAAGCTCATATTCCAACTATGTGTACTTCAATTACTCTGTTGCAATGTTTTTGTGCAGTTTGCTGGATGAAAGATGGAAGGGAACACTGGTTCTTGACAGACTGTTAATATTTTAAATCTATTTGAGCTTTTACTGGAGTTTGCTAATAGGAGCAGGAACAACAGAACTTTTGAAAATACCCAAACTTGAAGGTTAGTGATCATTATCTACGCACTGACACATACAACAATTCTGTATGAGTCATGGGGAAACCTTATGGATATTTTTCCTTTAACTAAAGAGTAAATGCAGTTTCTGGGAACAGATGTTCCTTTGATAGGGCTCTGCCAATAGAGAGCAACAGTTCGGCAGTGTTGTGGGCTAACGGTGTATCCAAAGAAAAACAAGCAAACCCAACATGGCATCAAAGATCAGATTGATGTGTACTGAGATCAAAATATTGAAATACAAAACTGCTTTGAAACCTCCTGTAGGCTTTGTGGAAATAAAAGGTATAGGTGTGTGGCATGATTAAATGATCTGAACATATATTTGGGCAATGTCTAAACAAGCAAAGCGAGGACGCCTGTCCCCAGAATAACTGTCCTGCAGCATGGTAAGACTGTGTGTTTTTGATATTTGAGCAAATCCATTTAGCAAGTCAGGAGAGAACTAGTGTGCCCAAAGTGGCAAGGTTGGAGGAGTTTTTTAAAAATACATAGCTAATATTTTGCGTTCTAAAGTCTCCTACAAATCTTTGTATTGAAACTCTTGCTTTTAGTAAGTGTAGGAATGGAAAGTCTTTGCCAGAAGTGCAAAGAGGTGAATAAAAAGTGTCCAGGAGAGGAGTAAAAAGCCAATACTTTATAACAGAGCCTCCAGATGTTATCACAAAGACAGGTGAAACTTCATCTTTTGGCTGAAGTTTGACAAGTAAATTGGTCAGTGCGTGTGCCACTGGAAACAGTAATACTGCGTACTAAGAGCAGCTGTGTATTTTGAGTGCCAATGATCTTTACTCCTTATAAATAGAATGAAGTAACTCAGAGGGCAAAATCCCAGCAGGTGGGACATGAGCTAAATGCAAGTGGCGGCAGCTTGTGCTGCTGGCGCTCTACCAGAAACACGCGTACTACCGTGCTAGCCAGGCAGTCTTTACAGTCTTATTAAAACTTCTGAATTTCCTCTTTGGATCAACACACTCTATTTCTTCTTGTCATTGTGTGAGAGGTGGGCACTGAAACAGATATTATATTGGCATCTCATTTCCTATGTTCTTCCAGGGTGCAGTGCAAGGTAAACCTGTGTGCTTAATGTGACAGCTACCACCTTTACTTCTTCCATCGTGCTGTTTTACCGCTGATACAATCGCCTTCATTAGCACAGAGCAGGACAGTAGAGCTGCTCAGAGGCTTGCTAGTGTATGTGTTTCTTGTTGGAACATGCCCATTTGACAAAACAAAAACTTTAAGGGAGATCTTTGTTTCCAAAGTTCTACAGTTTGAAAGTTCGATAGCCTTAAATTTAACCCAGAGTTTTGCTGTTAGAAGTATTTGTTCAATTGCACCGAAAAGGCTTTAAAGATTTAGTCTTCTCTGTTATGCTCTGCATAGCCATGTATGTGACAAAACAAATGTGAGGTTTTATGATCTTCATCATATGTCTGGGCAAGAAATATGTTGCTCCTCTGATATGCCATGCTCAGATACTTAGGATTCAATTTGCTAGGGGACATAAAAACTTCACAGAACCACAGGGCTTATTCTGTGGGGTAGTAGCTATCTCTTGCTAGTTCTTTATGGTAATGCTGTACATATGTAGAAACCAGTACTGCCTGCTCCAGCATCAAAGGCAAAAGCTGGTATCTCTGTGATAAGGTACTTACTAATATGATACACATCTCTGACAATAGGTAGGCGTAATGGCAACATCTAGAGATAAGAAGCAGCAGGGAAATGACAGCAGACTGATCTATTTACTACACTGAAAATAGAGCAAACATGGGAAAACCACACATTAATCTGTTCTCATTAAAAAGCCCTAAAACCACATGTGTACTACAATTTATCGAAGTAAGGAGCTCTTACAAAATAAGTAATGCAGAAAGACAAAGCACAAGTTAAAGAAGCTGTAAAAATGTAATAATTACTAGGCTATGCTGTGCTAAAATTACATCTTATTAATGCATAGAGAACTTTACAGTTTCATCATTTCAGCAGGCTTACAGTACAGGCAGCCTGAATGCAGTACATTGTCTTTGATTTGAAGAGGAAGTAGTATTCTGCAATTTCAGCGAAGGACAGAAATACAGTTTCTGAATTTCTGACAGAGTCAGTCTCAAGGTTTAGGGTCAGGGCCAGCCACAAGACCTATAAAAGATGCTCTCTGTTAACTCCCTGCCCTTCCCAAAGGGGAAGTGAAAGGGAATAAAGGGAATATATATGTGGAATAAAGGGAATATATATATGGAATAGAAAACTAAAACATCTTAGATGAAAATAATAAGTGGAATTTACTCATTTCTATGTTTTGGCTAGATTGGCCGTAAACATTTGCTTTTATTGACTGGGGATGTAATTTTTAACCCTTAGGAAGACGAGACTGTATCAAGTTGTAATTTCTGCAGGGCAACAATTCCTGATGTTGCAGGAGGGTGCTGGGGGAAAGGTGTCCTGCTCCCATAGAGAAACTCTCCAGCAGGGAGTGCTGGTAGGGGTTTTGGAGCTTTGGTCCAGTAACTATCTCTGTTCCCTGTACTGCCCTTCCCAATTGCCTTATGTGTTCAGATTTATCATTACTTTTGCTATCTTCTCCTACCTTAGTGGCTGTAAGAATCACAGCCATTGTTTCTGTGTCTGCTGCTTATAAACAACTTCTGGTATGCAGTCAAGCAATTTTGTAGGTGAGAATCAGGTTGTGTTCATCAGTGACAACATCCATAGCTGGTTGTGCTGGATGCAGAGTAGCTTTGCTTCTCCTGACCCTGCTGGGAGGGAGGAGCCCCTGGCAAGGTTCAACTCTTTCTCTTTAAAAAGACAATTCTAACAGCGAGAACTGAGGCTCACTTATAAATGCTCGCTGTTAATACTGAAATTACAGGCATTCCTTGTCCACTTTATCCTCCCAGGAACACTGCTTTACTGATTAACACCTCCCACTCTTCCCCTCCCTTTTTTCCCCGCTCCAGAAAGATTTCTCCGTAAAGATTTCATTTTCTTCCTCTAATTTAGACGGTCAGCATGTTCGTTTTTAGAAGTCTCATATTCTCAAGATGCTTGAAGGAGAATTGCTGGGACAAATAGCACTAGCTCCAAGTCTATGACTCAGCCGCTTTTAGTAGCATTGTAGTCTGAAGAGAACAAAGAAGAACTGATTTTTCTTTGTGGTGCACATGTAAGTAGCTAAGATATGAGCATCTCTCTGTACACAACGCCCTTTATCCCATCTGTGCTCTTTGACCTTGGTTATTCATTTTCACTTCTGGAATGGCTTTCATTTCCAGATGTTAAGACCAAAGCAGCCTGACAATGCAGGGCGTCCATGTGATCCATGAGCATAACACTAAATGAATTTGAGTAATTCATACTGCCAACTTGATGGACAGTTGCATACTCACAGGTGTGTAATTAGATCTTTTTCTTTCCTTTTGGCAAATGGGACAATTACCACATATAAGAATCAGCAGTTTAGAGAGTCTTCTCACAGGATTAATGGAGAGCTAGCTTTTGCAATGACTTTGTCTGTTATACTGAAAGATTGAAAGGGCAGAGTACAGATGTACTTTTTGTTCAGGCTTGAAATGACACTAAATCTCTTCTTTGGAGTCCTTGTATATTTTGTTCTGTCCTCTAGATTATTTTATTACTCCCTTTTTTCTTTGCCGGGTAACTAGAATGATTCATAGCAGAAACTTCTTTCAGTGGACGTGTTTATGTTTGTAAAGGGATGACTAAATTAAAAACCAACTGCTAAATGCAAGAAGAATGAGAAAATGTGTAATTCTGCACTTTGACTTCAGAGATTTACACTTTTTTCAAAATAAGTTATTGCAGTGTCCTGTTGATTACTGAATTAAGACCACTATTGACTTACTAATATAACCTGCCTAGTTTGTTGTATTCACCTCATGGCTGTACTTGGAAAAGAGACACTCTTAAATGAAACAAAACATTCTTTTGATTAAGCTGCTTTTCCTCTTACAAACTATTTTCTTAGATGTGGAAGAATTTTGGATGTTTGCTATGATATTTTCACAAAAATATTTTAAAAAACAAATAAAAATACTAGCATTTCTAATACAGTGTCCAAATCTGAAAATATATCATTACCCAAATGCTCTAGTAAAGTGAAACAAATCAATATTTAATACATCTGGTCTTAAGGTTCCAACTTAATGGAAAAAGAACTTAAGCAATGAATTTGTTAGGTCCATATCCCAGGAAAGCATTTAATTTTGCATAAATTGCATGAAGTGGAGTAAGGAGTGTGCTCACATTTTGGAGGACACTGAAAACTACAGAATTGAAAACTGGATCTTAAAGTCAATATAAAGTCTTTGTAAGAATGAGTCTCCAACTCATAAATGTTTGTGCAAAATACTTTGAGGGAGATTTATTAGGTTAAAGGAGAATTGAAGGCTGGGAAGAACTAGCGAATTTTCTGAAGCTGAAGAAACACTTTTTCTTGGGTGAATGTGGGGAAGAATTAGATTGTATCAGTTTTAACCCACCTAGGGTTTTTTGTTTTGTTTTGGTTTTTTCAAAGTTGTTTGGAGACATTTGGACTTAATTAAAACCCACTGAAGTCACTGGCAATATTGGTGATTTCAAGAGAAACTGGAATAGGATTTCATGCTATTAACAAAGATGAGGTTTAGATTTAGCTGTAGCTCAGGGTACGGAAATACTTGCCAAGAACTTCAAGACTGTTTTGGGGTGTGTGTGTGTATCTGTTTTCAGTAAGCAACTATCCCTTCTTAACAGGAAAACTGGCAAAAACAAACCTCCTGAAGTGCAGGGTACTTTCTCAACACTTCTGCTCTTACTGAAAACCGTATGTCGTGTAATCTTCATTGTAGTTCATCAGCCCCACATGGAGGGCTATAGTCATACGCTGCATGAGCATCTTTACACCATGGTGGTTTTGTTTGGTCAATTTCTTACTTCCACTTATTATTTTTATGGTAAGCCTTTTACAAAGAGATTGTAATTATTTTCTCAGATCTGTTTCCTGCTTTTCATCATGTGCGTTTTCTGTCCTGTACTTTTAAATGTTTTTTTCAAATCCCTTTTGTTCAGAGTTTTCCTCTGCTGCTGCTCCTTTTTTCCTTTCCCTGAGAAATATCACTAGGGTGCTCTAGGTGCAGTAGAAGTTTGAAACTCTGCCAAATCTTACGGCTTTTGGTCACAGTTAAACATTATGAATATGTATAAATTTAAGGGATGCTAAAGTAGTTAGATATAAGAACAAATCAATGTGGTAAAAATAAGATGCTGAGCCTTCACAAAGTACCTTGTGTGAGTGTAAAACGCTATTGATGCTCTTCTGAAGCTGCTGCAACTTAAAGCCATCACGTAGGACTTAAAGGAGTTTGAAGACATGAGTTATGGCCATAACCTTTCTGAAGAAGGGCATCCTGCTTTAAATAGTCTAAGCTCTTTTTGTTGTTTGAATTTATTTATGAAAAGAAAGTATAGGAGCACAGGAGTGCTTATTGTGAGTGCTGGGAAAGTTGCACACGCCTTGTGCTGGGCTCAGAGCTCTCCAGTGGACCTGTGGGCTGTGGTGGGCTGAGACAGGCCTCTCACCTTCACACCAGCAGAGGCAGATTTAGCTCTCTTCAGCTTATCTCATGGGAACTGGAAATAGAAGCTGCAGCAGCTAGAGCCATGGCTCAGCATAATAACTTAGGTGATTATTGCTTCAATTTTATGTTAATACACTGGGCTGTGTTCTGTACAGAGCGTGTTGCCTGTTCTGCAGCCTCTGCTGTGGCACAATGAATGGATAACAGGATGGGAGAAACAGGTGGCTGCAGCCACCTCTTTCAGCCCCTGCTGAACATGATGGGGCTTAGAAGTGACTAGCCTTAGGAGCTTTAACAAGATCTACTATCTCTTAAAGGTCCTCATTGTTTCTTGTAATCTGGCACTGGGGGCCCTTTCTTCAGTTGTTTGGATGTCTGTTTTACCTCACTGTGGAAGCATTAAGACTTTTAAAACACATGTCCAGTAGAATCAAGTTATAAGTTGAAGTGTGATGTAAAACCAAGTTAGTGGAAGTGCATTTGGCTCTGTGTGGACCTTCTCATTCAGAAGCAAAGTACCCATACAGGAATCTAATCAGCTTTAGCTAATGTGCTATCACTTTGCAGCAGTCTTTAATTAGTCTTCCTCTTCCATGTGTCCCTTAATCAGTGCAGACTTCAGGTTTTTTTTACACTCTACTCATCTAGTACATACTATATGTCAGCAGGAAGCTCAAGAAAGAGTTCAGATCTGCACTGCCCCCCCCAAAGCAGAGAAAAATATTGCTGTCTCTTACAGTGCTATGGTTTGCTTTAAAATACGATTAGATTCCCTCAGTGGCACTGTAGTATGCTCTCTATATACAGCTTTGGAAGTTGATATAACTTCAGTTATTAATCTCAGCAGCTGTTTATGGTGTTGTATAGTACAGCACTAAGAAATAAAGATTATCCCTTAAATTTAAAGATATGCAGGCAGTGGAGTGCAGTATTCTCATAACAGCCTAACCACAGGTGTGCTATACTGCTGTGTAATAGACCCTACACTTAGAATAAAGCTTAAACTCTTTTCTCTGCCACTATTTTGTGGGATTATTTTTCTTTTTGAATCATCAGAAAAGTTAAGGTGGCCAGTGTTTTTCCTGATGGCTCAAAAATTTGGTCATAAAATTAAGATTAACAAACTCAGACCCTGCTTAAAACTGTCTGTGTAATAATATAAACATCCTCTTTGTTGTGGGCTGATGCCAGTATTTGTAAGCACTTCTGGGGCCATAAATTTTTGGAAATTTCTGTGCCATGGGTGAGTGTAAAGTCTGTGAAACTTTACCTTCAGTAGAAACTTCCCCAGGGTCCAGCAATCCCTGAGCTTCTGCATGAAGCTGGTGTCTTGTTGCAGGACACTTTCCTGTATATGGCCATGTCTTTCCAAGCTGCCTGGAGGAACAGAATGATCTTTGAGTTCTCTGTGTATCTGTAAGTTTTTGTCAAAATTTGGTAACCATGAAAAAAATAAATGAGATTGGCTACATATGCTGTTGTGTCAGTGGGAATTAATCAGTTTTGTTTTATCTGCAGGAAACTATGTTAAATTATTAAACGCTAGAGTACAGATCATTGTATTTTACAAACTGGCCAAATGCTGAAGGACATGCATCAAAAAATTGTTCAAGTAGTTTATAAATGTTACTGCTTTTCAATGCAGTTGATGTTTCTAAGCATTTTCCGGATATGAAACATTTGTAAAATGTTCTCAGTTCATAAACAAACGTCTGCTCTTTGTTCTGGGCACTACTCCCCACAGCCACCCTGTGATGTGGGTTTTGCTATTCTTGTTGGCTCTTTTGTTTTCACTCCTTGCTCAGTGAACTCCACCAGTGCATGCAGGGGTACCCAGGGCAAAACTTTGTGTTTCTAGCACCTTTTTAATGGTGTGGTGGGGATTTGTATGGGGCACACAATTCCAGAGGGATCTGCAAGAAAGAAGGCAATTGTTGTCTTTAGCTTTTCAGTAAGAGGCTCAGTGAGTGGCTTCTCAGGGAGATATGAAGTAAAAAGCAGTAAACGCCTATAGACAGTAGCTAAATTGCACTGCTGTGACTGAATACGTCTAGGAAGGAGGTCTATCAGGTAGGAAGGTGCTATTTCTAGAGTCTGTTTTGTGCATAATTATTTTGGTTAGCTTCAAACCCACTCAGGTAGCATGGGTTTGACTCTGCCTCAGACATGGCTGCTATATTGCTAATTCTCTTCCTTAGAAGGAAGGGAACTAAAAGGCAGCACAGAGAGAACAAAGAGAAAAACAAATGAAGAGCTATTGTGTAACGGGTGAGGGAATTTAGAGAAAAAAAGTATAATAAATATACAATTTGTAGCCTGCTTGTACCAAACTAGCTTTTAGAGATATTTTTTTCAATCTCTAAAATAAAGCAGGAGTATTTAACAATTTAACAAACAAATCTAAGCTTAGAGGAAGCCTTCACCACTTCACCTAAATGGGGGGGAAAAAAAAAAAGAGGTTACAAGTACAGCCCTCAAAGAAAGAGTATTCAAAGTGTCTGGCCTTGAAGATATTTCTGTAGAATTTATTATAATACATTGGTGGTTGGCAAGTCGAGTGGAAAAAAAAAGAAATCCTAGCATAAGTATGCTATCTAGTACTGAGATTAAATGAGAGAGTAACCACATTTGAAAAACAATGGACATCTGGTTAAATTTCCTTTGTATTTGTTTTCCTTTTAGCATGAATGAAATGCCTTAGCTTTAAATGTCAGCTATTATTGTGCAGCACTGATGAATAGCAAATGTTTTAAAAAGGCTTATGTTTTAAAAAGGCACTTGTGATGATTTGGGGATTTACAGACTGTGACCTCATCTTCCTTTAACACATATTGAATTGCTTGAAACTATAAGGAAAAGGAGACTAATAGATTGACTTAAAATATAACAGATACAAACTAGAATGGTTTATGTATAAAGGAAAATAAAACTTGACAGAAATGCTGTAGTTCTAAGTGTATTAAAATTAAGGCACTACTTTGTTTTTATGTTTGAAGTCTTCTAGAACACTTTGGTAATAGCTTTTGAATTGGGAGGAGAAATACTGTAATGAATAAGTTGTTAGGAGACAAAGGCATTGGAAAAAGCCTGAAGTTCAGAAATATTGTGTGTTAGTTTCTAAATTCACTCTATAATATCCCATAATTTCTGGGCTCCAGCAAGCCATGTGATGTCCTGCTCAGCTGTCTTGCCAGGGCAAAAATGCCATTTTCTGTATGGAAGGTCTCATCACAGGCGTAATGTGTGTTAAACAGTTGATTTCTTAACATGATCTTCTGAGTTAGGCCAGTGGAGAAGGAAGAGGTTTTCTTTAGGACTTTTGGTGGAGAAAGCTCTGTCTAGTCTGACCTTGACTGAGAGATGTTACAAGACTGTTATATCTTGCTGATTTAGGCTTCTGCAGGCTCATTTTTCAGCAGCTGTTGAAGGTTGTGCATGGCTATCCCATGATCTATGTTGTTACTTGACCTATCTCAGAGTCATATGACTGTAGGAATATAGAATAATGGCCTGGAAAAATGGAACAAAATCCAGTTTCGTATTACAGTCACGTTTCCCTTCCACCATTAGGTGCAATGATTTCTTCCTGAACTGTGGTGGCAGGTGATTCCTTTTGTATTGGTTATGAACAGTTCCCCATTTGTATCTTTGCAGGGATAGAAATCCTGTTAACTCCATGGCCTGTTAGTCATGCAAAAGGCCCTGGATGCCTGCTCTTCTGAGAAGCTGTTCTGCTTCCTAGCTTCTGAGTATGGTTCTGTGTTTTTTACTCTGACTCCTGTGTCTGTCTGTTCTAAGGATGTTTCATACTAGATCAAAAAATCTGCAAGCAAAAGAAGAAAATGCCAGCTCATGGTTTTCAATAAATTCTGAAAGGGAGGCTTAATTTTGAGAACTTCTGGCTAGATCGGATAACCTGTTCTTGTCCCTTTTGAAGACTGGGTCCTGTGTAAGAAGACCATGAGATTTATTGCCAATATTTTTCAGTCCCCATCTCAAATCTTAGTGCTCCAGCCCCTGGATTTATTCCTGTCTCAATACCTAATAACTTGACTCATGCACATTGAACTACACCATGCCTATCAATCAGCCAAGTCAGCAGAGGCAGTGCTAGCATCTGACCCAGACCCAGAACACCCCACATATGAACCTGACAATCACATTTTCCCAGCTCTGTAACCCTCACCCAGTGTGGGCTGGAACACTGCACATGGTGTGATTATGGTGGGAGGGAGTGTCTCTTTTTGGAAGTCAAGGGACGAAGCTACTGACCACAGCAAACGATCTACCTGAATATCTTACTAACTTTAATAACTGCAAAACAAGATGAAGGATCTGAGATGAACTTAAAAGAAAACCAAAGACTACAGCGAACACTAGGATGGTGTTCTGTTCATAGGGGAGGCTCAGTTTGAAGCTACTACATAGAAGTCTAATTAGGGATCTGGGATTCACTACATGAAGATCTAGGATACCATTTTGTATGGAGCTAGGACATTTATGCTGGTGAAAAGGAAGACGGCAAAGCTTATGTCTGGCCAACCGGGGAGAAGGAACGTGGGGCCACACTGTAGCCAGCACCTGTCAATAGCAGTTGTCTGAGGATCACTTGTGAGTGAAGTGCGAAATGTTTCTCATTCTGTAGTGCTTCCTTCACTGCTAAACCTCTTGATTTGCAGTATACCTCTTCTCAGGTCAGAGATGTTGCAAAAGGAATGGTGCTCATTGCTCTTGTAGGAAGGTCATCATCATCACTGAATCTCTAGCAACGCACTGAATTGGATTTGCATCCCCAACTCTGCTTGTAGGCTACCTTGTTGTAGATAGCCCATGCTGAACATGAAACGGATTTATTTACAAGTATGGCTGTAGTGCTGCAGGAAGGATTGTTGTGAGGGTTAAATGTGGACTTTTGCTCATTGCAGCTTGCAAAACTATCCAGGAAATGCCAATTTGTATTTCTGGTGTCTTGGCTGTGTGGAGGTACAAAGCTCATAGTGCAAAGATAGTCCTTTTTTTTTTTTTTTCTGAAGTGGTGGTTCACATAACAAAAAGAAAGATTATTCTTATCAAGGAGCCACCCACAAATATCTTTATGATGAAACATTGTCTGCATCCTGCAGTGAATATGAACAGCGGCAGGCAATGCAGAGCTGGATACCAAATGGCTTCCCCATGATGCCTGCTGTGGCTAATTTGCTGGAAATACAATCATATGCTTTTGCCAGATCTGCATTATGTTTGCGGGTTTTTTTAGATCTTCCTGTAGGGACACAGCCAAAGAAAGGAATAGAAGAGCTGAAACTGCAGCCTAGAGAACAGAAGTGGTCTTTTTTTTGTCAATGGAAGGTTGGGTGTTTAAATGCAGAGGCTGGCAATATTGAATCCATGCTACTGCAGATCCAGAGGTGCATTTGATTTTTCTTCTCATCTTACAGTCTGTAGATGATTATTTTGATAGTCTGTCTCCTTCCACCCTTTGTCTTGGCTGTCTCTCTCTGTCATTGTAGTAATAACTGGCTGTTGCACATGGGGCACCAGGGTTTTCTGCTGGACAGCACTGTGCCTTGAAACTTCTGAGAGCTAATGCAGTTTTCTACAGGGGATTGTTTGTTCGTGAATGGTATTTCTTGCACACTCTTCAAGCTGTATACTTGGTCACTGAAATAATTTTACAATGATTCTGTTCTCTCTGGGAAAACTGTAACAGATTGTCTTGCAAATGTGTCCTCATGTTAGCATGCAGATTTATGTGCCAATGTACACACTGGCAATAATATAATCTTCTCCCAAACATTACTGTGAATAAAGCTTCATCTGTCAGCATGCTCACAAGCAGAAAACATAGGTTATGGACATCACTGAACTGAATAGCTTTAATTTGTCCAAACAGGAAAAAAGAAAAGAAAAAAGTTTCCTCAATGTTTTTGAGCCACCATTTGCAACCCACAGTTTTCCACAAGGAATTAGGTTCAGAGTTTACTTGCTGTGGTGGGTTAACCTTGGCTGAGCGCCAGGTACGCACCAAGCCTCTCTATCACCCCCCCTTTCCTTCCCCTCCTTA
>JAVSBS010011459.1:30344-55277 GCA_033124195.1 Coracias cyanogaster | reverse complement strand
ATCAACACCCTTCTAGCTCCCAGCACAAAACACTGCAGCTGTGGGGAAAACCAGCTCAGCCAGACCCATTACACTTGCCCATTGTTCTGTAGTTACAGGGTATACCTGAGGTTTTTGAAGCCGTGTCTTATCCAGAGATCCTAGATGATGAATATGAAGTTTTCTAAGGATATAGTTAACTGGCTTTTTTAGCTTGCAAGGAGAAGAAAATCACAGGTGAGAGACTGCTGTTCTGTCTACCTACCTTTGAATTGGTTACTAGTATCTGCTGTGCTTCCCATCTTGCCAAATTGTGAGATGGGGAGGAAGTTGAAAAAAGACTGACAATATCTACAAATTGTTAGTGTCACTTTTTCTATATGCCCACAGACATTATTTCTGAGTCTAACTAATGCTAATTTGTTTACTGCCTGTTTGTCAAGCTGAAAAATAAAGAATGGAAAAAATGGATGAAAACTGTTTTAGTACAGTTTGGGGTTCTGCAAAGACATCAGTCTTCTGCTGCAACACGGGATGCACAAAGAAGCAATCATCTTTCTGTTTCTTTTTTTTTATAGGCTGTCCTATTGTTTGGCATTACTGATAGAAATGATACAACTTTGGAGACTTTCCCACTCTGTCCTCCATGTCTATAATACACTTTTGCTGGTGGAGCTCGAAGCTGTTTGGAAATGGATGTCAGTATCATCAACCGCATTGCACAGTGAAAGCGCAGAGGTGCAGCCCAACCATTCCTTTAGAGTTCCATTTGTTCAGTGGAAAAAATCTTGCAATGGAAGATTGGTCTCTGACCAATTCCATGAAACAGGAGGGATTAAGTGGCATAAGTGATAGAAGAATAGGAAGATCCTGTAGACCTCTGTAGAGTGCTCATGAGTTTGTGTAGGAATAACCTAGCAGAGGGCTCCACTTACTGTGCTTCTTCCCTCTTGCTTAATTTCTTGTCTGGTGTGCCGATGGAAAGACATTGGGTTCTCTCCTGCCTTGCCAGCATGAGTGCTCACTTGCCCCACCCATTCTTTCAGTGAGGATGGAAGAGCTCACCACAATCCCTGCTAGCTATCACTGTTTGTGTGGTGCGAATTTAGATGCTGAGGTGCTAACAGACACTTGTCTTGTCAGCAGTCTTAGACAGTGTGGTAGACAGGTACTTTTTGGCCCCTTTCTTCTAACTTGTTGTACATTGTACATTTTTCCACCAGGTAAAGCAATGCAGAGTTTATCCTCCTCTGCAATGTGTCAGCTTTGTGGAGCCTGAGACAGGCTTGATTCAGGACAAATGAGTTTGTAATGCATAGCATAGCCAGAGTCTTCCTTCATAGAAACCACAGAAAATTTGTCATAGATGCTGTAATAGCTGGTAAACAAGTATCCTTTGATGAATGATACTGATTTTCACAAAGATCCTTAAAGTTCGTATCTGTGTTGTGCTCTATTGCAAAGCCATAGTACTGGGCTTTGTGGTTAGCAACTTTTCAGCACACAAAGACTTTAAGATGAAGAATTTCCTTTTAAAACATGTCTTGTGTGCACAATTATTTGAAAATCTCCTCAATATCACTGCTTAAACCATCTATAAACAGCACACTAAAAGTTTCTAGAGTTGTTAAATGGTAACTAGTATCTACTAGTATCTTAGACATACAGTTTCTTGTAGCTTATAAGCACACTGGATTCTGTTTTGGATTCAGTAATTAATTATTGAAACATCATTGAAATATCTATCAATCATCTTAAGATTTGTTAACTATTTAACAAGTTCTGGCTCTAGATTCCTACCATTGCAGTACTGTTGATGACTACTAGAAGGTACAGTTTTAAAGGCTAGCAGGCATGTATTGGAAAAATGATGCATCGGTGGTTAGACTCACATGGCTTGCCAATAAAGTATTGTTGGGCCAAGTTCATGCTACTGCCTGAAAAAGAAATCTGAATATTTGATATGTTTAAGTGCGCTCTAATTCACACTTGCTCAGGGTTTAATCTCATCTACTAATATTTATCTAAACAAATTCACTAAAGGAACCCCAAGAATTGATAAATTCACATCTTTTAATAGAGACTAACCAATGCTAAAATGACATTCCAAGATCAATTTCCTCTCTATCCATTTCTATGGCAATTTTCGCCTTTAAAAGTTGTGCAACTGAAGCTCTCTGGTATACGGTGATTATTATAGCCAAGGTATATGGGACATGGTTTTTGTTTTTTTGTTGTTTTTTTTCCCCCCTCCTTTTATGCTCTTCTTTTCTCTCTGATGTTTTTAAAAATGCATCTTATCTGTGCAGAGATTGAATGTTTTCTTTCAATCTATTCTAAAGAGATAGTTAAGAGTTAAGAGATTATTTTCTCTGGTATGCTTTATACCTCCACTTCTTTCTCAAAAAATCATGTCAGTGAGGAGTGGTACAAGCTAAGTAGTCTATCAGTTCAGGTCTTGGTCCCAAAGACATCAGCTTGGGGTTATAACAATGTTTTTATTGTTGGAAGTTAAAATTTTTGACCAATGAAAAATTTTAAAAATTCAATGGAAATAACATCAGTTTTCTTTGATTTGCTTTTTCCCGTAAAGAGAGAAAAGTTACAACAAAGCTAATTCTCTGTATGCCTCCAGAACTTTATCTGGCTGTGCACTGGATGTTAACACTGTGCAGGTACCTAGCATGACACAGGACCAGTCATGCAAATCTTATGTACCATGGTTGATGCACTGGCTTTGACAACTTTATTTCCCTAATGATGACTTCATGCATGAAGAAGTGAGACTAGGGCTATAAGATACTTGACTTGCCATCATTTTTGAGAGGAGCTGGAAAAGATTTAGGACCACGTAACTCCTTTTCAGAAATTTAACATACTTATCTTTAAAATTCCTCAGTGATGGTTAGACATTTTCATGCCTGTCATTTTTCAAGTGAGGTCACAGAGGTGCTTTTGAAATTTTTAGTTTGTATCACTTACAAAAATATTCACAAAGGAAGTTTTTAACTTAAAAAGAAAAGACAGCTATTAAGTGAAAAGTCTAGACAGGGTAACTGGTTCAAAGCCTTGTTTTTGGTAGAAGGCTGGATGAGCTCCATTAATGTTAAGAGAAGATTTTGGCTGCAGTCTTGAAAGGATTAATATCCTTGGCATATAAAAACTATTTTTCTGCACTGATATTGACTCTTCGATGCCAAATGGTTATTGTGAATAGCAGTTGATTTTGAGATGCTATAGGTATGCAGTAGGCTGAGATGTTTTCCTGCTGACTTTTGTGCCAGGGACAGACTGTTGTCAATAATCCAGTAGAAAAGTGCATAACAACTCTGTTTTTCTCATTTTAAGCCTAAAGGACCATGCACTTAACATTTATAAAGAGGGATATATATATTTTAGCGCTCTCTGCTATTTGGTAAAACAGTGGAACAAATGTCATCTAAGGCATAATTCCTGTGAAATAAGCTGAATGAGTTTATAGAAATGAAGCTATTTCCCTACAACTGTAAAATTAACAGAGAAGAATGGACATTATCTGAAGTTGATAGGCATTTCACAGTGCAGCAGAAAGTGGATCTTTAGGCATTTATGTGGAATGGAAAGAAGCATCCTCCAACCCATGAAAAAGGATAAAGGCTCAGTTACTGTAGTGCCAATGTACTCTTACAAGAATGTGCTTAGGACATCATGGGACCTCTAACGACCTCCAATATGTAACTGTGATGATATGGTAATTAATGTGAACTTAGAATAGGAAACAAGGTAGAAGTAAAGGTTAGTTTTCTCAGTAAAGACCTGCTACTATTAAGACACAAGAGGTTCTGCACTGTAAGGATGGGAAAAGGGATGAAGATAAAGTTGTTTGATGGCATTCAGACAGTCAGGGCGATAAAAATGAAAACCGGCAGCAAAGATGTGCAGAATTATCTCACTGTATTGACTTTAGAATGTCTAAAGTTTAGTATGAATATATAAAATGATCCATTTGTGGAAAAAATAATCTGAACTCCAAACGCAGGGATAAATTCTGAGGCCACCTAACAAAGAGATTCCATAATAGTTATGGTTCAACAGGGAGTGTGGCCAGTGAATGTACAATGGATTGAAAAAGTAAACAGCCAGGGTTTAAAGACTTGGGATGAAGTGAAATTTAAATATTTGAAATGCATACAAAGACTTGAAAGCATCTACAAAGTGCATGTACAGCTGGGTTTATAAACAACTAAAATGGCAAAAGACAGACATTAAAAATGCAGAAATGTGTCATTTTAACAAAAGCAACTGTTAAATTTAAAATATGTGATAGGAGTTAAGGGTAAGTTTTACAATAACCAAGTGATGTACAAACAGCAGGGTCAAACTTCAATCCAAAACCAGAGCCATTCATAATAAAACATGTTCCTATCATTCTCCAGCAAATTTTTGTTGCCAATCATCTGGCTTCTTGCTTGGTTGATAGGTGCCTAGTTTAAGCTTATTACTTAGGTGATCTCTAAACTTAGAGTGATGAATTTTTCTCAGAGAGAGATTATCCTTTAAGATGAATCTCTAAGAAGAAATTAAGTTTTGCACTTATACTGTTTGCTTATTTAGAATAATAAACACTGAAAGGTGAAATTTTTTCCTTTTTTTTTACACAGCTGTAGATACTTCCTAATCATAGAATCATAGGGGTTGGAAGGGATCTCTGGAGATCATCTAGTCCAACCCCCCTGCCAGAGCAGGATCGCCTAGAGCAGGTCACACAGGAACATGTCCTTCCTCTGGATAAGGATGGAATTGCTAAAATATGCTGGTCCAAGGTTATTTTTCCTTTATCTAAGTGCAAGCAATTTTTCATTGTGGTGACTTTCTCTGCCCTTGAATAGCTGACAGGCATGTGAGTTGGGCATAACAGCATTTAACTTGCAGAAGATAGAAGACTGACTACTGTGCTCTTGCCAAATTCTGCCTGGTTAATGGACTCAGTATCAAAATATTTGCCTGCTTTCTCAGATAAAGGAAAAAGGAAAAAAAACTCAGGATAAAGGAATAAACTAGGAAATAGCCTCTCAATTTTTTTCACTAAGCAGAGTGCACAAGGAAGTAAATTTAAGTCTTAAATGATTTTTTTTTTTACTAGACAGCCCATATCAAGATCAAATATTGATTACAGCTTGCCTTTTTGTGCTCTGATGCTTTTTATTGACTTTTCTCTTCAGTGCCCTGTGATGCAGTACTGAAGTGATTGGATCAGTATATTTTCCCTCTGGGATTCCACAAGACGTCTTGGATGCCTTACAGATGCTTGCATTAGGCCTCCAAATATTCAATGTTCACATAAAATGAACAAGAAATGCATCAGCCTTAAAAGGCAAAGAAGAAAGTCACTCTGAAAGTGTTTTTTTTGTTCCTGTTGAGATATCTACAGATCTGTGCAGAGAGGTAGGAAGGTCTCTTTAAAGCAGGCTGTTCCTCAGATAAGAAATAGGGCAGGAGACGTGAAAGGTTGTGGGTTTTCTGCTGGTCCACGCAATGCTTTGCTGATGAGGTGTGTTAGTGTTACTTTTATTTCTCCTTTGTTCCCTTAATTTGATAAAGAAATATCACTAGGCTTGACTCTCATTTATATATTTTGGTTGTTACATACCCTGACAGAGGAGAGGATTGCACTTTCATGTCTGTATATGCTTCCAGAGCAAGGGTGATTTCTCCAAGGACACCAGCTGAGAACTTTTGAGCACCTGAAGTTGCATGCTTAGAAGTTGGATTTACCAAGGACAATACAAATAGCTTTCCTGTGTTACTGTTTTCCATCAAAGCAAAGAAGAGTTGTTCTTGTAGGTAATCAGTTACAGAAATTTCGCAGCCAGCAGTATAGCTTTTGTTTTGTAGGTGGATGGGGGCATATTTATGCAATGTCATGTTTTGTAATGAAAAAGTTGGGAGGAGGCATGGGAGGTGTAGGGCTGCAGGACACAAGCTGGAGCCTTTGGGGTGCTGTTGAGGATATAGCGTTTCTAGATCGATAACCACTCTGGTCTCCTTCAGTGTAAACTAATACTTGCTTCCTTTAGTCTTACCTAAGTCACTTATAAGTCTTCTCCCATTTTTGTAATCTCAGTTGAGCACTTTCCTGTTCTTAATACTTTTTCTTCACAGAGTTTCTGTGAAATAACTAAGCACTAATCTATAGATAATGGGTGGGGGGATATAGCAAACTGTTGAAGCATTTGCTGCCCATGACTGAGGAGGTAAAAGATGACTCGGATGAGAAGACCACAACCTTAAGTAGTCTTTTCTTCCTTTTTCTGATCCAAGTGCCTATGAATTAATCTTTTGTCTTTTCTTCCTGGTTATAGATCAGGGACAAAGAAGAACATAGGTACTTGAGTTTTGCAGAAATACCTCTCTAAATGTCTGTCTATGGACCCATGGGTCACATGATCCATCTCTTTGTTAGCACAGATCTGTACTGTTAAATATTTAGACTCAAGTATTTACAACCCAAAGTCTTAAGATATGTTATTGTATTTACAGTACATGTGCCTCTGTCCCTGACTGTGTGACTACTTTGACTGTGTGAGTGATCATGGGAGGAATCCTGTTTATTTGAGCAGGGAATTAAGTCGTAAAGGAAAAGAGGGAAAATCCTACTGTTTTAAGGTCGGATGTCTCTTAGGAAACTTGTTCTGATTACTGACATAATCAAAATGTGGTGGGAGATCCCGTTATGCCATCTCAATATTAAGGCAAGAGATTTTGGGTTCCTGGAGTTTCTACTGAAAACAATTCAGCCTACTTCTTTTAGCAGACAAGTTGAAAAGGCATCTTTGCCAAGTGTCGTACATACCACAGAGAGGGAAGAAACTAATAACAGCAGCTGAAAGCTTAAGAACATTGTAAGATTGCCTCCAGTCCCATTTAATGCTGTGACAGCGGAGCAGCCTGCATTCCCTAGTAATGAGGGTGCAGCAGGAGGGCAGCTGGCAGCATTGGAGGCAGCTTTCCAGTGCTCCCTGGGGTACAGGGTGACCCTCTGCATAAAAGTGGGACAGTAATTGCCCCTTGCTCTCTAGCCCAAAGAGAACAAAAAATCAGCACAAGCTGAATGAGCAGCGTGAAATGCTGTTATTTCTGTCCTTTCAGAGTGCCCCAAGCAGTGTGAATTGGATTGCTTCCTTGAAGTAATTTAGCCCTTCATCCACCAAAATGACTAGATGTCCATTTAACTAAAAGCAAGTAAATAATCCCACTGGAATCGCTGAGGGACCCTGTACTTAAATGCTTTGCTAGAGAGGGACGTGAGTTTGCAGCTGGTTGTTTGGAAAGTCCTGTGCAGGCCTTGTGTGCAGAACTAATAGCATAAGCAACAGCAGTCTGTGGTGCTTAGGCTCCTAAACAGCTCAAAGAATATGCTAACCTTTGCAGCATTTCTTAATTTTAAGTATTTTAATCAAATTGCTAACAGTTGAGGAACTAATGCAAAAATAACTGATGCAGAGTATTTTCCACCTACTGGTTTATTTCCAGAACTCTAGTGGCCATTGCTAAATGAATTCCCTTCAGTGTTATTCAAGTTCTTGTGTTGCTCTGGAACTGATTTTTCCTGATGGTGAAGGGCGAAGAACCAGAGAACGCCTACTAACCACTTGATAGGCAGCACAGCAGATCCAGGCTGTGGTACCAGCAATGCTCACCCCTCGAGTTTTAAGGGTGCGACTAGCAGCCTATTGATTTGAGCAGGCTGCAGTCAGGTGCAACTTTTGCTCTCTGCTATGAGAGAAACCTGTTGCTATCTGCCACTCAAACTGACACAAGCTGTTTCCCAAGCAATTAATTATGAAGTAATGAGTTTGTCTACTGAAACAGATATATGGCACTTTAAAGAAGGAGGAAATTGCTAACAGTAACAAAAAAAGATAACTTAAACTCTAGGATTTTACCATGGGGACATATTTTTTCTTTCTATATCACAAAAAGATACATTGTTCCACAGCAATTAAAAACTAGGTGTAGATGATCTTTATAGATTACTATTTATAGAGCACTACTCTTTTGAAAAAGATTTCACTGTGTTTTTTTACTAATGCAATTAAAATGATTATGGATTAGAATATTAATTTATCTTTTTTATAAATGAGATGTTTTCCTGGGATTTTTTTTTTTGAAAGAGATGGATTTGTTTTTCAGATCTTCCTGGGAAGACTTATTTTTTAACTTAGAATCTTTCAGATGCTATGTTCTGGTTTTCAGATATTATCCTTTCTAATTTATTCTTTACTTTCACTTTTCTCTGCTACTTTTCCTCCTTTTAAAGAAGGAAATTAAAAAAAAAATCTAAAATATATAAAAATGTATTTGTCAAAAATCAGGAAAAAATGTAGAAAAGCAGCAAATCCTTATAAAACAGTTCAAAGTGAAAATATTTCAACCAACTCTAGCTACAGGTTTTGAATAAAAGTGCTCTGCAGGCTGAACTGGAAAGATAAGGCTTCAGCAATAAACAGGTCTTAAGGATGAAAGAAGATCAAAAAAGCTGTTCATGTGCTAGGAGTTCCCTTGAAGTGGACTATTAGGCTTAGCAAAGGGAAAAGCAGTGGACAAGGGCATATACAATGCCTGTTCTTCAAGGGAGGAAGAAGAGGAATCACATGGACTTGCTTACTGCAGTGAGGAGCTGTTAAAAATCAGCTGGTTGAAACCCCAGCTCCTGTAAACTGTAGTTACAGTTGAAGGTACTAATTCACTTCAGCTGTGGATCTGTCCCAAGGAGTGATCATTTCAATGTGGATCTTCTTCGGAAGGTATTGGAAATATCTAATTTTGGGAGTGCTCTCAGTACATGAATAGGAGGATTTTCAGTTTGTCACTGGCCAAGGTGAAACACTCAGTTGAAGATAACTAGAGTGGGTAAGCCCCTGGAGCGGATTTTTAGGGTGTGACTATTGGAGGGCCTTTCAGTAAACCCTCGGTGTTTTGCTGACCCATAATATGCTTCCTTCTGTTTACTTACAGGTCACTTGCTGGCCCTGCTCCTCCCTATCCCTGTTATATTTAATCATCTTGAGTGTAGTTCATTGCTCCAACTGTATTGATTCTTAGAGGAGATTTCTTCAGAATCTAAAAAAGGAAGCATAGTCTGCTCCACTCTTATTCTTTGACTGATGCTTTCTTTTACCCTACATGACAAAGTGATAGATGTACTTAGTTAACTTTCTGAAAAATCATTAATGCCACCCTTACCGGTTGGCTACCCAGGTATTGGTTAAATAGCTGTCATGTGTTTGTTACCTGAGACACAGCAATACTGTATAATCAGACCATTAATTTTCTTCTGGGGTAGGTCCTACAGAACTGGTATAAAATGCATAGCTAAGGGAGGAAAAAAATAGCATCCATTCTAGCAATCAGATTTTTCCTGTTTCAGCCTCAGATTAAAGCTGAAGTGTTAAAAAAGGATTCTTTTGTTGTTTTTTTTTCCCCCATGCATTTAGAGTCAACAGTAAAACAATGCATAACTACCTCCTACCTCCCCAATCTCCTTGACCCCTCAAAGGCCCTGAGGTCAATGGTCCTGCTACATAAGTGACTGCTCATCAAAAGGGGGAATATCTGGCCTAATCCCAGATGGGCCTACTGGATTTCACCTTGACTCCTTCAATCCCCATTGAATTCTAACATTTCATAAGTGCTTTTGTTAAGGCGTAACCAAAGCTTATCATCCCCAGGAAGGGAACCAACCTCAGTCTTAAAATGTGGCATTTCGGAGAATCCACCACCAGACTCCACAGATGTATCATCATCATGGTTAATAATATGTCTTCTTATTTATCTGACTTTCATCTTGTTAAATTACAAAGACTTTTAGTACTCTCTGTTTTTCACTGTGAAGATCTTTATATATTAGTCAAGACATTTCTTAATTGTCATTTTGATAAAATAGACAATTAGAGGTCTTTAACATTCTCTTTGTAAGGTATTTTCTACAACCCCAAAAATGTATTAGTGGATCTTTTTCTGTACCTTACCTCATTTTGTCAATGTGATTTTAAAAGCACGGAGAACAAAATGTTACCCAGCTTTACAACCGGCCTATAAAATGCATTGGCGAAGGTAAAAGTCTGATCTCTGACTCTTCACTCCCCATCTGTTTATATAGTTAAGGCAGTAGACTGGTTTCATCACAGTAGGAGCTCATTTACTCTGATTCCTAAAATTCTTTGCAGTTGTGTGGGTATAGAGCTGTTTTGCTTCTTAGTATGTAGAAATTCTGTTCACATGTATTCAGTCTCTTCAATGAAGTTCAGCTGTCCAGATCCAACCTGTTTTCAATTATCTTGTCTAATTTTGTTATTATCTTGTAATTGTTTGCCTGTCTATTAGCCTATCTCCTCCTGCCTGCTTTCAAATAGATGATTGTAGTTTCTTCAACAATTATAGCAGCAAACAGCACTCAACCTATTGCTAATATGGTGAATATCCAGTGAAAATTCCCCATTTTGTGAGAATTCCTCACTGGCAACCACTTTTTGAATGGTGCTAATTACAGAATTATAATTCTATGCAATGTATATGTCATTGGTAGTGATTAATAAAAAATAGTCAGAAGCCTCATGGGGTGGTTTTAGTTGCCTGGCATCTGTATGATGTCCCAAGGCTTGAAGAATAGAATTTGCGAACATTTGGACAACCTTACTGGCTATACCATAACCCTTGTACCTGTAAAAGATGTTACACAAGGAGAAGCTCTACTCTGCAATCCAAAGGTTTAAGTGAAGCTTTAAACAGCGGAATGAGCTTTAAGTTAATAGGCTCTGCAAGCGGTAATGGGCCTATAGCAGTATAGGTTATGAAACCTGTCCAGGGCCCTGAAAAATACCTCTGGGGCTAACATATGATGAAAATTGTGTTGCTTGAGGCTAAACTAACTAAGGATGGGTGTTTTAACCGAAGATTTCATATGTTAATGGGTTCCAGTTAGAGCCTTAGACTGTAGCATATGCTGGCTCAGTACAATAATATCTTTTTTAGCATTACATTTAATCTAAAAAACCCTCAAGGTATGCCAAATCCTTTCTACATTGTAATGAACAAACAGCCGCAAAGATCACAAACAAATCCAACTTCATTCAAATACTTCATTATTCATGTAAGCATCTCAGAAGGACAGAACACGTAACTACATGCTTCACTGTGCACATAGATAACATCCTGTTGTATACATGAAGACATTTATACATGAAGACATTTAAACACAGATTAACAGCCCATTTAATAGGACCACTGTGAGCAGCAGAACAGCCTGGCTGACCAGACAGCTTGGTCATATTGAGACAGGTTTTGTTCTCAGATCTGCTGGTGTAAATTCTTTTTGTTCCTATTGATGAACACTACAGTGGAATTTCTCAGATAAGTTCTGCTTCATCATATCTGAAGCAAAATTTGAAATTGTATATACATTTACCAGGTGGTGGAAGAGAATTTTTTTGTACTTTTACAGTTGCATTTTGACACTTTAACTTCTGTTTTGTAGTAAAAGTGGTCTGAAAATTTATAATTGGAAAGTGTTTTTGTACCAAAAACTCTTCCCCTTCTCCCAAATATCTGACTATGAGGTTTTCAGTTCCTGTAGCTTTGGTAGAAGTCTTCATCCTGTCTCCTAGCCCCTTACTGGCTTAAATAATTCAAGGCAATTTTTTGGTTTTCTTTTCTAACTACTGTGCCCAAGTATGGAGCCCAAGCATGAAATTTTTTTCTGAAATGAACAGTACACTTAGGTCATCCCACCCTTATGAGTAAAGGCTGCACACATATCTCAGGGAATAGAGATCCTGTTTTCATATTTCAGTGGTACAGGGCTGGCACTTTTGCATAGGATAGATATGAGCCTTATTTTTTACGGTACTATAACCTTCTTACTTGCAGTGTTGTACAGGAATTTATAAAGTTGGGCCAGTTCTTGTGGATGAAAAGTAGAGATTCAACACTTATCATTAGATATTGGCATTTGAAAATTTGGGGCTATACTTTACACTGTATGCTGCAAAGTCATTTTGCTTTTCTCTCTGTATCTTTTGTCTCCTCTTTTTTTCAGTGCTTTTCTGCTGCTGTCTTCTGCCTTTCAGTGCATTTCTACTGCAGTGCCTATGTGTTCTGCCTCTGGCAGCTCCTGAATGTGTCAGTGCTTGGAAGGAACTGAATACCCTTAAGTTTACTTCACCAGCTCTCTGGTAGAGGCTGACAAACACAAAGGCTGACAAATACAGTGAGAGGAAAGAGCAGCATGGACATGAGTATGAACGTGAGCATGCCATGGCTTGCCAATAACAATACTGCTTTTGCTTAGTTAAATTTATTCATAAATGCAAAATATCGGGGTCCCTCACCTAAAAGATCTAGTAAATTGGTGTGCTGTCTCATGAACAAGCTTTTCTCACTTTGCTTCTTGCTTTCTCCTTCCATTCCCTAAATAATGTTCAAATCCAGCTGTTTAGATCATGTGTAGCACAATATACATAAAAATAAAGAATCTCAAACTTGTGTAATGCTACAGGTGTAATCACAATGGTTCCACAATTAATACTGCTCTTTTCCATTGTACTTGGGTTTTTATACCATCATCACTTCTGTAGTGTCATCTTGCATACAGGTTTCTCAGTGGAGTGTCTGTTGTCAGCACTAGCTACTGTCTTTAAAATGAGTTTTTATTGCTGGTCTCTGTCTTGTCTTTCCACCTCTGTGGATGCCCACTGCAAAGTCAGAGACATTGTGCTGCTTGCTTTTATCTAGTGGCTCTGCCGAGCTCTAATAGGCATTTTCACCTTCTAATGTCAACAAGATCAGCTTTTAATGATGAGCACCTGGCTCCCATTTCAAGTGTCTGCTACAGTCTTTGTCCCCTTTTCTTGCTGGTTTCTCCAGCAGGCTTCCCTTTCTAATGTGTGTAGATTGCTGGTTTGAGACTTTAATAAAGGTCCTTTTAACACATGTTTTGCTTTCTGTAGAATGAAATAAAGAGACCATATTGTGTGAATGCTGTGTACTTTGCAGAACTATTCCATCTACAGAATCAGTTGTGGATGTTGTTGGCAGTCTTAAAATTCTGAATTCTTAAGATTCTGGGCTGATCTGGGCTGCTCAGCTACTGGACCTGGGGGATCAGAGCAGATGCCTACCTTAGAGAGCAACTTGGGGCTTTTAGCCAGAAGAAGCAGTAGCTGCATTTGCTGGGAGCACTCCAATATGTTGTATGTGCTCCTGTTATGATAGATGGTGAGGACTTATTTATACATAGTGAACTGGTGATCTCATTTTTTATCATTTTAAATGAAAAATAAATTTATTGCTTTCTGTAGAAAAATCTACCTTTGCATCAGTCATGCAACACCTCAAGCAGTAATTTTTGTATTCTACTTATTGACAAAGAGCAGAGAACTAGCGTATGAATCCTCTTAGGCTGCTTATTTAGCTAAGCCTATTCAGGAATTTATTTGGAAAGTACATGAGAATGTTTCACTATATTTTGTCCCTTTGTTGTTAAAAATATAAAAATATGCAAAAAAAAAAAACCCAAAGATGAAAGATTAAGTCACCTTATTGTAGAGTTTCTCATTGGCAAAATTAATATAAATACATTAATGTAGAAAAAGCAGTTATGCCCAAGAAAGGAGTATGTTAAAATCTGTGCTCAAAACCTGAGAACAAAATAATTCAGAAAAAGTATGAACAGAGACTTTTTTTTTGTTTGGATTTATGTCTGTAGTCTGTAACTTGCAATATCAAGATATGCTCTGGGTGGTTTTTTTTCCCCTAAAAGAGTGTTTTTATGCAGGCATTAGATACATGTGTTTTTTTGGTACGTGATGTGGAATCTCTAGTAGCCTTCCATTATGAAGATTATAGAATTCTTATCCATGCATTTTACTTGGCTTTGAGCATCTTGAAAAGATACATTTCTTTTTCAAGCTCATTGAGCTCTTGAAAAGATACATTTCAGTGGACAGGGCTACAGCTTGAAATATTTCAGCTGCTTTTATCTTAAGCACTCAGGGTAATAATTGCTTTTGTACCTTATTGTCTGGCTGTTTATAATTTCATATGCAAGATGTTCTTGTGACTAAGTCTGATGCTGAAACAGAACTAGGGGAAAGTACGAAGTACTTTGTTCCAGAATAAATTTTCTTAATTGTATATATATGTAGGATCCCTTCAGTAACTTAATGCAATATTTTTTTCTGATGTAAAATTTTCAGTGAGCTATGTAGACTATATGATTTATTTTGGGCATGGAAGCATCATTTTAAGAAAAATACTTTTTTTTTCAGATACCAAGAAACCATTTTTAATTCTAATTTTTGATAGTATCTAGAGATGAAATCATAATTGGGCTTTTGTGTGCTGTGATACATGGCCATATTATGAAATGATGGATTCTGCTTTAAAGAATTAGCAGTACTGAGGGGAAGATGGGAATCTCATTTAATCTCAGATGTAGGAAGTGCTATTTTAAAGGTTTCGGAATCATTTCAGCTTTTAATGTCCTGATATTATCTGTCTTATCAGTGATAAATGGTTAGCTCTTCATACTTTTGCAAAAGGACTTACAGACCTTGCCTTATTTATATTTTCAGAATGATGAATTATGAGTCCTTCAATGTCTGGTGCTAGAACAAACACTGAATCAAACCTTTCTTTATAATAGAGATACATTGAAGATAAGCAGAAATGTTACATAAACCATTGATAGGAAACTTATTATTTACTGTTTAATACTTCAGAGTTTTGCTTCTCATACATACAGAAAAATCTCACTGATTTCAGAGGGACAGAATTACTTATGGTAATAAGTTTACTTTGCTTGTGTGTCTATGTGTGTAAAAATGAATAACTCTCTAAAAATATAGAGTTAATATCTTATGAACTTAAATTCCCCAGAACAGCAGCATTCTGGGTGTTCTTGTTTGTGAACATTAGGCATAAACCCAAATTACTGGTATTTAAAATATACACTTTTCCTGAATGGCGTGAAACTAAAAACAAACTATGACATGGTAAATAAATGTGTTTTTAAAAATCATTAGTTTACATTGTGAAAAGTATTTATAATTAACTTCTAAGGTGATGCCAGCTCTGTGATAATTGGACAATCTTACTTCTCCATTAAGTAGACGGATGGATGATACACTTCATGAAACACCAAATCTTATTGGCAGCAGTTGCCCTATCAGTCAATATTTACCCAGTTGAGGATAGAATTTTAAATATGAATACACAGTTCAGTTGTATAAACATCTGTATCACAGTCCTATGAACAAAAATGCTGTGTTATAAACCGGATTAAATATATTCAAAGTGTCATTTTACTTGTCTTTAGCGCGAGACAGGAAAAGAAAATAACTAAGCTACTAATGACCACTTTCCTATTTTAGTAGACAGTGTTGGGCAAAATTTAAGTGTTAAACTGCTGCTAAGGAAAGAATTAGCTGGATGACATGTGCAATCCTGCTTCCCAGTGACTAGAGGTAGCAGAATTCACAGAACTCCTGTTCCGGCAAGCGCAGTGTTTAAAAAGTGTCTTGATTAGCAGTTCTGAAAGTTGACTCTAATTTTTAGTGCTATTGGTATCAAGTCAAACATCTCACATGGAAAATTGCAAGAGGATGAGAAAAGGAGCCACAACTCCTTGTTAAATATTTTGTCAAGGAAAGTTGTCAGAAAGAGACATCAGATACTGCAAAACATGTGCCTGGTCCCCTCCAAAAATAAGAGTGAAAGTAAGAGAGGATGGTGTTTACACATTATACCCTATATTAAGCAAAAAAAAAAAAAAATTGAAATTAGCTTTTAAGCTGAATCAGAAATATATAGGCTAAACTGAGTGTTTGTTCACTGGTAGTAACATCTGCAACCTTTAGTAAACATTAAACCACTAATGAAGGAGGTAACAAGTACTGTATTCTCAAAACACTCAAGAAGTCAACACTGACATTGTGATCTAATAATCTATTATCTGTTCCCTAAGTGCATTCTTTGAAAAGTATTTTAGTTTCCATCATTACTGACATTAGCAAGAAAAATCTCAGACATAACCACTGTTTGGGTGAGAATCGCCTGCAGAGGGCTAAATTAAGCCATATGCACTCAATGAACTCTCACATTAAAGCCTAAGTGAAACCTGAGTGATATGTAGACTGACCTGCTAAGGGTTGAGAGCTGAATATTCTCTAGGGGATAGAGTTACGTGGCCATAGAATCATTTATACGACAGGTTAATTGATAATATCTTAGTAACAGGTATTATACTTTTATATTATTGCTGTGAGTCAGATTTCAATTATTTCTCTTTAAAAAAAATTCAAGGTTTTTTTTTTTAAAGGTTAAAATTATACTTGGAGATCAGAAACTTATTGGATTTTGTACTAGGTGATCATTAACAGGAATGTTTTATTTATTCTGTATATCAGAGGTTCAGGTTAGATATTAGAAAAACGAGTACTTTTTTTAATGGGAAGCTTGAGTGATTTATTCAGACCTAAGTATAAGAGAGCTTTGAAAACTATGCTGCAAGGTCTTTTTGATTACTAAATCTCTCCATCCAGAAACCAATGATCTTCTGCATGAGGAGTTAATGGCTGTTAATAGTCTCTCGGCAAGATCACATTTTTATATAACTGAGATGAACTGGGGTCAGAATCAGTGGTAATCAGGACTGGTAAAAGAAAGACACTATTATGAGAAATAAGGTCAAATCACAGTAAAATAAATCAGTCCTTGCAATGAAAATGAACCATCATCTTTAGTTGAGAAGAGAAAAATAATTTTTAGAAGCAGAAGCTGAGCAATTGGATGCCAACATGTAGAGGGTTGGAAAGAAGAGCAGGCAGAGAAAAAGTAAGGTGCAAGACTTGACAGGAGTGAAATTAGGTGCTGACATGTCTCCAGGGTAAGATGAGACATTTTGCAAATGCCTGTAGCACCTGATTGTTGATACAGATGCTCACAGAAATCTTTAAGAGGAAAAGCTTCCTCTTTATATCTCTGCTAGAATCAGTAATATTTTGTACTTACGGGATTTACAGCATTTCCTTGCATTTCCTTTTTGGCTGGCCTTAACTGCCTCTTCTGTACCCCTAGGAAACATCAAGAATTATTTATTACAATCTAGGAAGTGCTGAGGCTTGTGGTTGGGAGACTTAAACATTTGTGTTTATTACCATTTATCTATCCACAATATTTTTGTTCAAGCACAAAGTAACCAAGAAGTTGCAGACTGAGGCAGCACTGGAGTCCTTGAGATAGATTTACTCAATCAAGCAGAATACATCCCTGGGCAAAGGGACACTCTGATTCCAGACCAGCAATTTAATCCCAATTTTGAGGGATGCAGTAAGAACTAATAGATACATAGCCCATGTACGAAGAAAGGCATGTCTCTCTGGGTAGCAGTTAAGGTTGTTACACCAAATATTGCAGTTTTTGGAATCCAGTCCTTAAAAACTAATTACAAATTTTAATTTCATTACTGGGTTTAAATACTTTTCTGTGTTATCTAGCGACAGAAAACAGCACAGGCCTCTGCCATAAAAATTAAATGCAACCTTTTCATTTTTAACCATGTATAAGGTGCAACTTGTAATTAACCTGTTAAACTGCAAATTAATTATCTAATACAAGAAAAAAAAAACTGTAGAAAGAAACAAGACATATTAACTGACTGTGAATGCATTTGAGATGCAAAGTGATTGAAAGTTTTGGTGGTTTTCTTTTCTTCCACAACAACAACAACAAAGCTATTCTGGACCAGCTTTCCAACAGGACTGCAGGGGCAGCCAGCCTAAACTCTAATAGCTTGCCAAGATTATGACTTAAAGTAATCTGACTGCCCAAAATAGCAGAGGAATAGTGTCTTATTTGTTAGAGGTCCTTGTCAAGCCTATAACCTATGCGTTCTGTTTCTTTGCAAGTTCTTTACACCAATGCATGACTAGAAGAATAATACAGAATTGTGTCCTAAATGGAGCATTTAGACTGGGCTTAACTAACTAGGCTTCTTTACAAAACTTATTAGTGTCATATTTCTTTCAAGAGATTAAATGTCGTCTTTTCTTGTAGAACAATGCCTATTCTGCATTTACTGTATTGTATTTTCCTTTTTTGAACTACATCTGAAGAGAATAAATCCTTTCCCTTTGTTGTCCCATGAACAAAGCTATCAAAAATAGAAAGAAAAGAGTACCATCAGAAAATGAAATAGAGTTCACCTTCAAAGTACTGCATGTGACTGGAAATAAAATAATTCCATTTCATGGAGTGATCTATTTTCAATGCTTTTTCTATCTTCAGCTTTACTGCCATGTCAGAAAAGTAACTTGAAATCTACAGCAAGGAAAAGGAGGGAAGATATTTGTATGCCCTTTCTGAACGTAATATTACCAAATACCTCGAGTCTCTGGATTATTGTCTCATTGGATGCAGCACAGAGATTTTCTTTGACCTTTGACTGTTTGAGTTTCAGAAAACCTGAATCAGCAAAAACTCCTTTCCAGCCACACATATGCAAAAGCTATCAGTTTAGAAGAGAGCTCCTTGGCCTTTAAATCCAACTAACCTGACAGAGCCCAAATTTTTCTGAAATATAAATACATGGTTTTAAATCACTCTTATATATATTGCACCACTTTGGAAATATTCCGTGCTAGACAAAAAATAGAAGATAACTCCTTTTTCATTTTTGCTTCTATGGAGCTCAGCGAGATAACTAAATTTATCAGAGGAACTGAGAGGACAGCGTTATCCATTCTGCTTGACATGTTTCAAACTGCAGTTAGAGAACTGAGAGTCATTGGATGCCAAATACTGAGACACACCTGCCCCAAATCTTTCCTGATCTTGTACTAAATGTAATACATTTTGCAATATCTAAGAAGTTCAGGTGTAAAAAGGCACAGTTTGAAAATCTTCTGCATAATTTTGAAAAGCCTATTCAAACTGCAAATCTGACTAAAAGTATGATGCAGGCTTGAATGAAGCTTTCACAATTGCCTGTTAAAGCCAGTGAAGTCCTTGGAAACTGGAGCACACAACGGTTGCATTTCCTACTTCCAGTGCCTCCCATTCTAAATAATTCTTAGATAGGTTGAAGAGAGGATTTTACAGTTTGCTGAAACTTGCGGTACTGAAGCTGGTGAAAGGTGGGTGGTTATAACTTCTAGGGGCACCTAGTAATCTTTGTGGATGTGACAAGGAAAAAAAGCTTACATAACTATTTTGCTTATTTCTAACTCTCTTTCATTCTTTTTATTGCACCTACAGACCCAGCAGTTCTTTATTCCATGGCATTCACTCTCCTCTGGTGCAAAATCTTTCTAAGAGCAGGGCTGGTGGCACAGCAAAGATGCTGGTGGTTTGCGAGTGGGTCCGAACTCACAATGTAGTGCAGTCCAGAGGCGCTCTGGTCACAGGAACATGGTAGCTGGTTGAACATAGTATTTCTAAGCTACTAATTCTCAGCCTGAGGAGAGTGCTGCATTAGGAGCTAATAGTGACAATTGGATAGGGAGAACTCATAGAGACTGCATAAGGCCAACAGCGAGTAACTTTAATAAAAAAACTACCTTGAAGACTCAAGCAAGGCTTAAGTGATACAAAGACCTCGAGCAGGACATCTGCACTGGACTGTAGCAGTCAACTGAAACTTTGAAGGCAGCATAAAAGTCTTTACAAATAACAAAACCTTTATAAGTGTGACACTGATAGTATGGAACACTTATATCTTTACATGCCTGTCAGGGGAATGAGGTGTTTTCCTTAAAAAAAAAAGAAAAGTTATTTTCTAAATTGTCATTGACTGTGAGTTATTCTTCAACTTTGTAATGATATATCAATATGCTTTGCTCTTCAGTGGCAGGGCTAATATGATACGTGGATTTAGAATATCAGTGTTATAAACAACTAACATACAAACAATACTCTAAGACATCCTTCATTAATATTAGCAGAAATAGAAAGAAAGCATGTGTGTAACAGTTGCTTAGAAATTTTATTCACACACAAAGATCCCTACACATGTGCTATGGCTTATCTCTATTCAGAGATGTTGTCTGTGATTATGTGTATTTCCTAATAATTTTATAGTAAGATAATACAACCAGAAATTATTCTTGGCACATGTACTTAATACTGTAAACTCAATATAAAATATAGTAAATATCTGCATTTTTACCAGTCTTTGAAATTAGAGTTTGTCGTGAATTGTTGTGGTCTACAATCTGGGGAGCATAATAATATACAGAATGGTATGTCAGGGGGTGCTGAGTTACAGCAGTTCCTCAATAAATTTTTCTAATTTCCAAGTACCATGAGCATGCTTGTGGCTGGAACAATTGCTGTTACTTGGTATTACTCAGTTGCTCCTCCTGGTGTTCATAATCAACATGGTGGTGTCTGGGTAAGGCGCAACCAGTGAGTGCTGCAACTACAAACCGGAAAGACTTAGATGCAGGTTTTCCTGTAGGCCTCAGTACCTCAGGTAGAATTATTCTGATTTTTAACAAGCATAAGTGTGTTGACAAGGTGTGAGAGATACAGATTACACTCTGACTGTGCTTTTTTTCTAATAACACTCTGACTGTGCTTTCTTTCTAATAATGGAATGTTCCCTTTGCTGGACCTTTCATTCGTCTTTGGCTTGTGTGTATGTCCCTGTGGGGCACAGTAAGGAGGTGGAGGGCATGGGACAGAGAGTGTCGGTGGGATGTTGTGCTCTCAAGTAGAGATCCTTGTGATGCAGTGGCCTATTACATAAGTGTGGCAATTTTCTACTGCTCCCAAGTGCTTAAGCCAGGCACACTTTCTTGGTATGTTAAAGGTTCTGTAGGCCTGTGGGATCAGGAATGCTGAGTGAAGACAAGGTAATGGACAGTGCACATGTGATATATAGCCCTTGCTTTTGCATTTATCTTAGTGCTGTAATTGGCAAATATGGCCTGTGGTAAGAGGATTCTTGTTTGGATAGTTTGGGCTCTATTCTTATACAGTGCAGCTGTGGTTGTAGATCGTCATAAAAATGGACAGTTGGGGAGAGGAGTATTAGAATCTGCAGGAGAGAACTGAATATGGAGTATTCTTCCACTACTGGTGGAATCACAAGCAAAGATGATGACTGGTACACCAAATTCAAACTAAGCTACTACAGTCATGGTATAATAAAAAAAAAAAATAAAAGGGATTCTTCTTCACTCAGCAACAATGAACTGGCCTGTGTGCTGAATTTGCAACAGAAATATTGATTTTTTTTTGGAAGTATGTTTTCCAAAGAAATGGTTAAAACAGATATTAGTAATGAGATTGAAGATTTAGAAATTATAATTGTCAGAAAGGAAAGAGTCTAGAGAAACAAACATCTTCAGGCTAAAGATTGGAAATTTGGTGGATATCTATGAATTCATAGTTCAGAGTAGTTGCCTATTTTTCATTAGTAGGTGAGAACTGAGGAGGGATTATTTGTTTTAAACCTGAAAATGGACAATTTCATTAGACATCAAGGCAAACTTCAATAGCACAGCAGATGAAAACTCTAGGATTGCAAATACCTAAGCCTAGAGATAACTCTGTTATCCTTGTGCATGAAGGTCTTGTCCTTGCTGCTGAAAGTCTCCAGTTATGGGAGTTTTAGTGTAATGATCATGAAGAGAAGCTGCACTGCTCCTTCCTATCGTGCTGATTTCTCTGGTCATCAACAGCCTTGCATCTTGTCCAGATCTATTAATCCACTTTTTATTCCTCCTCCAGAAGAACACTGAGAGAATAACAATGATTCCCCCAAATGCAGAGGCTTCAATTCTGAGTGCCTCTTACATGGGCTATGTAGACAATAAGGGAAGGTTTTTTGGTTTTTTTTCCTGAACGCTTCTGGAAAAGCACCAGCTAAAAATCTGACTGGATATTGTAATGGATAATGATAAGGTATTTCAATAGGTGGTATAAAATGATCACTGATCTGTTCTCCCTATAGATATTGCATCTCTGTACCTTCAACAAACAGTATCAGTGAGCAACAATATGCTGAAAAGGTTGCGAACAGAAATCATGCTGAATAAGAATCAGAGATGGAAAAATAAGATACCTGTCCTTTTTTCATTACTGTATATTCTCCAGAGTTCTCTCTATATGTATTTTTTTAATCACCTGATTAAGTTTCCACTTTTTCCCTGGGAGTTTCTATAGGCTATGAGAATTTCACTGTCAAAAGTCTGCTTTCAGCTATATTAATGCAAAACTTCATTAATTTGAGAGAAAGAGGCACCCATCTAGCTAAGCACAGGGCTAGTCTTCCAGCTTTTGCTCTGCTGTTTTCTTTTCTATAGCTGAAAAAGACTTTCTCACACTTTTTAGCTAGCAGTTACTCATTCAGTTTTGCTGCCTTTATCTTTTTTGCTACAAGCTTTAACTCATCTTCTGTAGTCTTCATTGGTTCCCTCCCTTCATCTCCATTTCCATTAGATCTTTGAGCTGTCCTTACAGAGTCACGTATTTTGCTTCTAATTGATTGCATTTTTCCGTACCAGTGAGACTATAGCTTGTTATATACTAATTACTGTCTTGGAAGATTCTGTGAGCTGTATCAACACTCAGAGATTTGAAATGTTTCTTGTTATGGCTGCATCAGTTTCTTTACATCATTATTTTAACCAGATTTTCCATTTGAAATCTAATAACTGTGTGAGGCTCTCTGGGACCATTCCACAGAGCACAAAATTCAAGTGGCTGCATTGGCCATGCCAATATCTTGGGTTAGTTGTGAGCTCTATCACATGAGGCACTCCATGTAGAGTGTTAACCTCCTTCTGGGAATCTGTAAGAACTTGCACTTTGATTTTTTTAATCAAGTCAGCTTTTAATACTTCTTTTTCTAGATGAAAGCCTAGGAGATGTGGTGCCTGTGGATTCCAATGCCAGAAGGCAGAAAAAGCCTGAAAACAAGTAATTTGTAAATGTCATGATTCTGAAGTGAATCTTGTGGGTTTTTTGATCTGCCTAATGATTTTGGGATGTTGGTAATCACCTTTGATCAACAGCCTTGATGCTTCATGTCAGGCTAGCTAACAGATAGCTCTGTTAGCAAAGGAGTTCAGGTGCTAAGGAAAGGTAGCCTGTTGATCTGATGTTGCACAATATTAAGTGAAATTATAAATCTTTGCATAAGCAAGACCTGTATAGCATTCTAAGCTTTTGATAGATATTACTCAGAACCCATGCTTTCCTACTTGTGCATACCCCTGGTGTTTTGGTACCCAAACATTGTCATGGAAGACTGACAGTGTTTTTACATCTATATCAGTGCATACCACAATAACGCAGACTTCTTGATCTCTGCCTGTCTCCAAGGCTAGGCACTTAAATGATCACAATATAGAGTTTTACTGAATAGGAAATTTTCATTTATAGGATGAGTAGTAAGAATAGGGGAAGGATAGTTCAGGACTTCCTTACATGTTCAACTAAGAAAAAGTAATTTCAGAGTACCTCAAGGTCTTTTTGGGTATTAGGGCTGATTTGACCTGGGCAAGAACATCAACTTTTGCTACCTCACCCTGGAAATATTCTTTCTTAATCACTCTTCAGGCTAAGAGACTAAGGAACTACTTGAACCCATTAAAAAGAAAGAAAGGAAAATGTATCATCAGTTTTATATTCAGGTAATGGACAGTGCCCTACATTTTTGTCTGATTATTATTTGTGTTGTTATTATAAAGGAATCTTATAAGAGGAGATTAAAAAATCCAGCGGATCTCAGTTTTTCTAGGAAACTTTAAAAATTTTACTTTATTATAGGAAAATAACTCTGGATATTAAAGAACTGAAGTTTTGTTGCATTCAGGACTTGTCATAAGGGTGAAATCCATTAATAAGAATTTCTGGATGGGTTATAAATTCTGATTTTTTTTTTTTTCCCTCATGCAGCTGTATGATACTACCTCTAGAAGAAAGAGTTGCATCTCAAATGAGTACCCCATAACTAACGTATGTTAAATGAACCTGCCCACAAAATGGAAATCACAGGGAACACTTTGAAATGCATTACTTTAGAAAGTTTGCAAGCTTCTGGAACATTTTTGCAGCTTTAAGTCTTCAAGGTCATGCAAGAAGGCTTAAGGCCTAAGAAAGAGGGAACAGCTGCAGTGTTTGAAAACGGTAAAGGCAAACTTGAAACGTAGTTTTATCAAAGCTTGGCTGTTTCCATATCACAGGGAGTAGATGCCGCTAATCTCTTTGTTTGTTTAAGCAGATGCTATTTGCTTGGCAAGTAGCCGAATTTTAAATGCACAAAATTATTATACAAGGGGAGAAATCTTGACTGGAGGTTAGAAACAGAACTTTAAGTTCAAGAAATGTTCAAGAGAAAAATCCTATTTTCTTTAACGTCTTCAGAGTTCTGTGAATTCCCTTTCCCCCCACCTTGAGAGTTATACATTTTGATACCTTTCAAAAATCAAAGTGTTTGGTTTTTTTTTGAAGTGGCTAATTGTAATAATAATATGAATGTAGTTAATAGTTGAACCCTATAGATAGATTTTGTTTACATGAATATATTTGAAGTTAGTGAAAGAGCAGGAGGGATAATTCAGGTCATCAAAAATGCTCACTCTGTCCCACTTTGGTGTAACATTGTGCAGTTCCATTTTACCGGTAGCGCTCTTTCTAACTCCAGCTAAGTCAGACTGATCAGCATTCAGTGGCACAGAGGTGCAGGCTTTTTGTCCCATTAATTGTCTACATCAGGGGTCCTCAAACTATGGCCCGTGGGCTAGATGCGGCCCGCCAGGGTCCTCAAAGCGGCCAGCGGGTATTTACAGAACTCCCCGCCCAACCCCTGCCAGGGGGAAAACAAGCAGCGGCAGATGACTTCCTGCCACTTAATCCGTGCCCCGGCCAGAGCCCGGGTGCGGCAAAGTTCCTTCAGTCCCTTCTGGC
>JAVSBS010011459.1:18149-30244 GCA_033124195.1 Coracias cyanogaster | reverse complement strand
AGGGAGGTGGGCAACTGCCCCGTCGTTTTTTTCCCAACTATAGTCCGGCCCCCGACAGTGTCTGAGGGACAGTGAACCAGCCCCCTGTTTAAAAAGTTTGAGGACCGCTGGTCTACATCATATCCAAGCTCATCTGTTTTTCTTCATTTTATGTCTGGATTGGAAACTGTTTCTTCCTACATGAAAAACAGTGATCCTTGGGATTGATCTCAGACACCATCCACAGCTTTCTTGTAAGTCAGCCAAAACATGTGAGCAAGAAAGGGAAGGAGAACAGCATGGAGTCCTGCTTCAGTGCAAAGCTTCTGGACTTTTCTTTTATGGCTTATGCAAAAAAAAAAAAAAAAAATGCTTTGTATCACACATGGAGTAATTAATCATCTGCTAGTAGCTATTAGATAATGTGTCAACAGCTGCTGTTTCTGAAGTCTACAGTGACCTGGTTTAAAGGCTGGTTCCAGCTAAGCACACACATTCATTCTTTAAGCATACAAAACACATGTAGCTGAATATGATGTGGAGGTAGGGTCTAATCTGACCTGTTCAGCTCAAGAAGGTGTTAGCTTTCAGGCCTGTGGAATAAAGTTTCTTGCTAGGGCAGTGTTTTGCCTCTAACTAGCCCTTCAGCTTCTCAGATTGAAACATAACAGATGGTACTTTCTGCAGTACCATTGTTCTTTAACATCATGCTTAGGCTTTGGTTCAGTAAAAACTCTTGGTGCTGATTTCTGCAGTGCTTTATTTTTTTTTTTTTTTTGTGAGACTACCATTTCTGTCACACATTTAGTCAGTTATGGCTACCGAGTGCGCTAACAGAAGTGATTCAGTGACACTCCCAACTTTAAAGCTTATTTCTTTTTAGTACCTTCTTAACAGAAAGCAAAGTAAAAAAGCTGTTTCCTCTGTTCTTGCCTTCACGCTGCGTTTTGCACTTCCCTAAGATGTGTTTTCTACACTCCCTACTTTCTTCTGCTCCTCCCACAGGTAGACAGCTGCTAACACATTTCGAAAACAGAGATGTTTGTGATGGAGTTGGGGGAGGTTAGTAGCAGAAAGGTGGTGCATTTAAATTGATTTCATTCCTGGCACAACTCCATCTGTATAGCAGAATGTTAATTTTTCCTTGACTGACTCTAATTTGGCAGAGGCTATGAACATCTTAAAAAACAACAACAAAGAAATAGATCCCTTGTTGCTCTCCTTCTGACATTTCCATGAAATTGTACAGAGTGATAGCAGCATGGAGGTGAGATGGGAGAGGCATAACACTTTGGAAACAATTTTCTGTTGTATTTATTGGGTTCTTCCTCAAGCTCTCAATGAAAGCTTGCTTTCAGCTCTTTCATTTATAGGGATGGAAGTCTTTCACTGTGATCTTTTGAATGTTTGTTAATGTTAGCAGTACTTAAATGCAAGTGCTTAATTTTCCTTTTGTAAAATTAAATACAAGGAGTAATTTATATGAAAATAAAAGTGAGACTCAGACTTTCCCTCTCCCGACTTACCCATTCTTTTTGGTGCTGTACAATGCTTTTCATTATGAAAAGGAACCTAAAGCAGTTCCTTCATGTATTGTGATTCCTCAAGGTTTATTAGCTACTTTACTCAGTATAGTCCTAGGATAAAACCTTAAAGTTCATTTCCTTTTGTCTTTCTCCAAGAACATGTTGTCTCGTATGACTTCTGTTTTATCTCCTGCTGTTTATTGGTAAATTCCTTTTGTGGTATGTCTTCACAATCAACATCAAATGTGCTACTCTAAAATGAAGTTGTGTAAATATTTCTGTTTGCCAGCTTGTGAATTCACCTGAAGTGAAAATCAGTGACAGCAAATGTTTTTCTTATATTCTTTTGTTTATCTTCTTTGTTTGAGTTTTACTATGATGTAGTGATTTTTCTTATATTGCAATACCTTAAGAAGAAATAACAAGGAGGGGAGTGGATTTATGTAATGATCTTCACCTAGCAAAGGTCTGGGCTGCCTCTGGGAAGAACAGGTATTGATAAAGCTATGTTTCTAATAAATCCACGAAGTGAGAACCTGCTTTAGTTTGCTGGGGATACCTCTTGATACTGTTCTGTTTTGCTCTGTAACCTATCTCTTATAATATTGTGGTTTTAGACAACCCTGCAGGATGTGACTCTGCTTTATGGTTCCTTGCACCCCTGTGAGCTTTGGTCTCCAGTTGGATATTTCTTACCTGAGTTGAATTTTCCCCATTCAGTTCCTGAGCATCATTAGGCTGCTAGTTTGGTTTTTTTTTGTTGTCGTTGTGTCTAAAATATGTAACTAAATTTGCTATTCCTACTTTTAATATAGCCCTTGATACTAGTTTACTTCAATTGCCTTGGGAGTAGTTTCCTTCAGTTGCTGACCAGTCTGTTAGGGGCTCCATATTAATTCTTAAACTTGTAAGGACAATACAAATTGCTATCACATCACTAGTACCTTCTCCATCTTGAATGATCCTATAGTTTTCTAGCTGGTACTCCCAATATTACTTCTGCAGAGCTTCTGAAATGTATTTTAAAAAACCTCAGTAGAAGACAAGAAAAATACATGGCATTATGTAATATTATAAAGTATTATATACCATATGATAGTAAAGTAATAATGTTATGTAAAAACTTATAATATTCGACTGTCATATAAAGAAAGTTGAGAAGCATCAGGATCTGATTTTTGCTTTAGATTTTATGCCAAAGGTACTTATGAGTTATTTGTTTATGTTACACGAAGCCCTGGGAGTTTGTCCTAAGGTTCAATTTCATGCCAGAGATCTTCCCCAGAAGAAATTCAGTCTCCTAATTCCTGCAAAACTAACTCTCTGATGTGGATTTATGGACGATGCTCCCTGTTATTCTTTAAACATATGTAGATGGATATCTCTGAGCTTGCCCCAGTCCTTCAGCTTCAGAGGTTACCTCTGCCATAGGTTGCAGTCCTATGATGTTTTGAGATGTGCCTCTGCCTTGGACCTCCTTGTATTCACAGAAGAGGGCTGTTACACCCAGGTTGGGTTCTTCCAGGAAAAGACGGAAGGAGACTGAATGAATTTAAGACCTGTCTAAGGATGATACAAAAGTAGTAAAGACCTTGAGCCTTGGAAAGTGGAGGGTAGAGATCTGAAGTTTTTGCTGGATTTCGTCTCAGAGGTGATCCGCACCTAGTTGGATAGAAATGTCTGTTAGATATATAATCATGAGCACATCTGGCTTTTGGAGCATTTGCACAAATAATGGCATGATCTGATGGCTCTTCTTCATATAATGTGTTAGCTTTTGTCATTAGTTCCCCTCTCAGCTTTTCTTACACGTGCCGTGATTGCTTATTTCTTGCTCTTTTTCTCTCCTCTGGAGCTTATACACCTTCTGCTTATTCAAAGGATTGTTTTGGCAATCCTCTTGTGAAATTAGGGGTTTCCTCACTGCCTGTAGCTTGAAATGTTCCTGTGGTAGGTTAGGTGTACTCTTCTGCCTGTGACTCATCTACGAACACCTCACTGAAGAGGAAATCTTCCCCTGTCTGGTAATCCAGTGCGTATCATGAAAAAATGTCTGCCTCCACTGAGCCCTTTGTTGCTTTTTAAACTGTTGAATGGACGAGTGTTCTTGATACAGACAGGAAAGTGTTTTAGTGCTGGTACTTCTCACTGGCTAATGGTTAAGGTGAGACACAGAGGTCACAAGCTTCTTTCTGTGGATAATGACTTTAAGATGACTTATCCCAAAAGCCCATCTTTGAAGAAATATGTGTAACATTAAGCAGTACTTCAGAACCTGGATGTCAAATAAACAAGCTTTTACAATATAATATTCATATGTCACAAGCACTGCTATTTTGTTCAATTTGTGGACATACTCTCAATAATGGAGTTATTAACGGTGCAGGCTAACGAATGTACAAATGTTAAAAATCTTATTCTGAAAGTCTGTTTATAGGACTCAATTATTCTCTCTTTGTTTTCTGGGTTAATATTTTGCTCTAATAACACATTTGTTTCAAATTTTATATCTGAGTTTTGATGTAAACCACAAGTATTTTTTTTAAACCCTGGCTCTCCACATTATATTATCTTCTTCACTAACCTTGTTTTCTAATGGAACGGAGTTTTCTGTTGCTTCAGGAATTGCATAGTGGTGTGTGTTTTTTTTTTTTGTTTGTTTTTTGTTTTTTTTAATTTGGCTTTTATCTGTCTGCTATTGGTTTTCCCTGTACTCTTCCTTCGTGTTTCTGTGTCTCAGGAACTGATGTTCTCAGTCAAAGTTTCCCAAATCAAAGGACTTTTACAGTTGACAAAGGTTTTACTCTGGGGAAAAAAAGGCAAGTTAGACCTTTTCTGTGTCTACTTCTTCAGCAATGTCTCCTGTTTCTGGAGTGGGGCCTGATAAATGCTAAAATAATTGTATTTGGAGGGATTACCTATAGATTATTTTGTTCTTTTTCTTTTAAATCAGATTATATTCTTAGTGATAGTAATACGGTTTTATCATTATGCTCTGATATAATTTTCATAGAACTAGGGCTTGCATAGTGATATTCTTCAAAGAGAGCCTGTTTAAATCAGCAGTAAGACACTGTCTGACTTAGACATTGAATCAGGACTGAATAGAGTGAAATTAATTTTCAGAAGTCAGGAACTTTTATTCAAATGTTGTTCTTCATTACATGACACTTGTTTCTGGTGAACATATTTCTGATTTTGGAGATCTTTCCCACTCTTTCCTTTCAGGGGCCTCGTTCTGGTTTGCAGATTCTGTGCCACATCTGCCACATTCATTATAATTCCTGTTTCAGCTATGCTGGCACTCCAATCCAGGTCATATGTGCTTCACCTAGCAGCAGTTGATATTCATATCAACTCTGAATGTCCTGATCTATGTCAACATTTTCCTTCTTTTTTTCAGCCTTTTCATGGGGAGGACCTTTCACTATCTAATAGAGGTAACCAAGGCACCAATTTATTTCCTTTAGGGAACTGAATCCAGTCTTCCTGAGCTGTCAGATTGCCAATTTTCTGTGTGAATGACTTTTTAAAGTCACTGAGATGTAGAGAGTAGATGATTTCTGACCAATTTTTATATTTATAAGGCAAGGTTAAAAGCCTGATAGATTCAGATTCGGCAGGTACCATCTTAGACGATGTGTAAAAGAAGCTATAGTATAGTATAGTGAAGATTAGCTTTACCAAGAAAGTAAAAAATGGAATATAAAGTCTAAAGTTATTACTTACAATTCTGACAACGCCCTCTCCTAATTAAGTAAAAACCCTACACTGTTTTTTTTCATGCAGGAGATAAAAGGGAGCCTTTTCGTGCCCAAGAATTGTTTATGAGAAAGGGAAATAATGCAACAATAAAACTTAAAAAAAACCCTGTATCTGTTTCAATCGACTCTGCCCTTACTGTCAATGTTCAAAACCAACAGCGTTCATTAGGATTGTTTAACTTAATATGTCATTTGCATATCATTTGCATAAAACAGATGCAACTCCCCCTACCCACACTCAAAGCTAAGGTTGATATTTATGGCGTAAATCTTCAGGTTTACTCAACCCTCATATTTAACAATACATTTCATATCAATGGAGTAACTTTAATTTGGGCCCTATAGTGTCATTGGTCATCACAGGCTACTGCAGCCTCTGCTAGAACCATATACATGGTCTTTGATACTGATTAAGAAAAGAAGCAAAAGGTTTTAATTGATACAAAATGTTAAACTATGAAGAAATAGATGGAATTATTTATTTTGTTGTGACATAATTCACAAAATACCTTACTGTGCTTTTTGTAGTAGTTTCTTATATAATCTTTTAGACACATTAGTCTGACAATGTTTCAGAGAGAAATAATCAAAATTGCTAGCTAGAAGGGAAGTATCACATTTTATAACACGTTGTCAAGGCAGGCTTTTAGTTTTCAAGCAATTAATTTCCAGAGTTTTAATTTATGAGTATCACTGTCTGTCTTTGTGAGGAATACTTTGCCATTTGTATTCTGTGAAGCCAGCCCAGATAATCCTCATCCTTCCACATTAGCACCTGCGTTAATTTCAGCTAAAATATTAGGAGTACTTTGGTTAGCAAGAAAACCTCATTTAAATTTTTAAAGAGAGATAATGCTGTTTCAGAAGGTAACACATGGAATTAGGCAGTTAGCAGGAAAGAATTCTGCACTACTGTAACTCTTTTCAAAGCAAAGATTTTCTCTTTAAGCTATTGTTGTCTGAATAGCTCATTTACCAGTGTTGTTCATCATCCTCTACTTCCTTTGTTCTGGTACTAGGGTATTGGACATGGAAGTCTTTGTCAGATTTGTAGAGCACTCTCAGTGACTGCCAGCTCATGAACCCAAAGATCAGACAGACCACTATGAGTGGCTAGTCTGATCTCTTGTATACCAATGTGGCAGCCCCATTTTTCTTGAATTGTGCCACCAATTCCAGCTGAGCTATTGTTTACAGTTTAGAGTGATATCCAGTCTTGATTCAAAGACTTTGTGATGGAAAATCCAGCATGTCCCTGAGGAAGTAGCTCCTAAAATGGATTGCCATTACTAAAAGAAGACGGTATTTTATTTCTACCTTTTATAAGTTTCAGTATGGTGCCTGTTTTTGACTCTCTAATTGCCATACCCTGGTATTCATTAGACTGGTAGATCAGGGAACTACCAAAAGCTTTTCTTCCCATGCTGGAATTAAACAACTTCAGTGTTTGTGCCATTAAAAAGTCATGGGTTTTTTGTTTTTGTTTTTTTTGGGGTTTTTTTTGTTGGTTTTGTGGTTTGTTTTGCTTTGGTTTTTTGTTTGGTGTTTTTTTTAGGTAAGGCAGAACAGCATGATTTTGGTCTTGATGTACTCCTGTGGCATGTTTTTGCTGTACAAAAAATATCATTGAACATTATTTGATTGGTTGTTTTATATTTTATCTTCTGCTTTCTTAAACTGATGGGCAGCCCTTTCTGAGGCACTGAAATAATTAGCTCAGAAAAAGGCGTATTCACAAGTGCTTCAAGAACTGATGGACCAAGATCATTCTCATAGTTGGTAGGTCTTGGGGTCTGAGATCAGTTTTGGAAATTCCTCTACAGTGTCACATGTGGCAGGGGAAGAAGAAAGCATACCCTGTCATTGTTAGACATGATGTATATTTTTACATTGTCATTAAAAAAAAAAGATCTGACAGGTATGGACAGTGAAACATGACCTGAGTTTCTTTTCTGCTTTCTGTTATAGGAGAAACTGTGCACTTGGGTGCTGCATAATTACATTTTAATGCCTGTTATAGATCTCTAGTGCTGAAAAGGACATGAAGAGATCTCTTGCTTCCTCCCTTCCCCAAAGACAGGATCAAATACATCTAAACTATTTCTGGCAGATATTTGTTCAACTTGTTTTTAAAATGTTTGGTGACGGGAATTCTCCCACCTCTGAAGACAATTCACTCCAGTGTTTTACTCTCTTTATTGCTAAAAATTATTTTAACTACTGAACAGGGTGGACAAAGTATTTTTCTGTGATTTAAGAAGGAATTTGTTTTATAAAGTCTATTGGGACACTTGAAGAATATTGCTTCCTTCTCTTTACTAGGTACCGTTGTAAAAAGATATATTGTTTTTGGAAATGTGCCTTTTAGCTTTCTGGCATGGTTGTCAAAGTCAGTAAGAACGTGGTAGTGATTTCATAATTATCTATGTTTGCACCTAGGCATTTTTCCCCTCCTCACCCCTCAAAATCCAGTAACAGAAAGAAAAAAGGCGGTAGTTACAATTATTTTCTGTCACTGTCAACATGAGGATGCACAGTCCTTGGTGAGGCAGCTGCATCTTTAATGAGACAGTCTGTCATATCAGCTCAGTGAATGCTTATGAGATTTCCTTTCCTGAGCCAGGAAATCTTTCGTGGCAGCATAGCATGCTGATTCACATGGATATCTGAGGTGTTTGGAGTGTTTCTTGTGTATACGTGAAAACAAAACAAAACAAAACACTTCTAACTTGGATATGGCTGAACCATACATTACAAGTTTGAGGTCATACATCTCATTAATTTTGATTGTGTGATCAGTTTTTAGACTCAGAACACAAGTCCTGTGTTGGATGTGCTGTGATTGTAGACACCCCCCTTGCTGAGCCCTTTACAGCCACATATGGAGCCATATAAGTACAGAATGTGATTTCTCCCTCCATTGGTTTTACAAGCCACGACAATATTTTTAGTTTCCCAGCTACCACGAAGTGTCAAATGGCTCAATATCTCCATTGGCTCTGATGAATTTGGAGCTTTCACCACATATATGAAAGTTCTTTGAGCTCTCTCAGTTGGTACAATTGGGGGCCTGTCTGAGACCTTTGCTTTGCTAATCTTATGAAATTAAAAGGGAAGTAATACAGTAGAGATTTGACAATGTGTAAGTGGTAAAATCAGTGAAGAATGGAATACTACAGCATCATTCTGTTCCTGATATTATCTTGCTAATAGCGTGTGAATAAATGTTCATGTGTATTTTCACCTCTGTGACAGGTCTTGAAAATATTTTTTCTCACTGTCTTTATTTGCTGCTTATAAAGTTTCTAACAGTAGGCATGATTTCCAATTTTGCTGGTAGTCTGCTGTACAGGAGGCAGAAAAGGGAAGGTCCTAGGTTAGGCTGCAGGAAGAACTTATTACAGCCTTTCGATAATTCAAGGGAACCTTTAGGAAAGATGGGGACTGTCTTTTTAGCAGGGCCTATTGTGACAGGACGAGGGATAATGGTTTTAAACTAAAATAGGGTAGATTTAGACTCGATATAAGGAATAAATTTTTTTACAATGAAGATCGTGAAACACTGGAACCAGGTTGCCCAGACAGGTGGTAGGTGTCCTATCCCTGTAAACATTCAAGGTGAGGGTGGACGGGGACCTAAGCAACCTGATTTAGTGGAAGGTGTCCCTGCTCATTGCAGGGGGGTTGTATTGAGATGACCATAAAAGGTCCTTTCCAACCTAAAGCATTCTATGATAGGTACCCTAACATTTTGTTAAGATTATAGATGGAGCTGTTAAAAATGGCAGCAAAGTGTAAATGTGTGGTGCAAATAGTTATTAAAATTATTTGAAAATATGAATAAAATTTACCAAATAATTTCAGCTATGTAATTTATTCAGAGAGAAGTAAAAATTCCACTGCAATAGTTTTACTCTTTTTCACCATCTCTGTAGTTGGAGGACTTTGTGAATCTCCCAGCTAGAGTCAGGTGTCCTTTAAGATTCTGAAATAATCTTTACTGTAATCTCTTTCATGTTCATAACACTTGCATAAGAGTAGATGTGGTGAGATCAGAAATAGTTTTACTCGTACCTACTTCTGCAAGCCCCAATATCCTCTTCTCAAAAGCCTTATTTCCCTCAGAACTTGCACTTCCTGTTGTCTTCTAAGGTAGAAGTCGTTTGCCCTTTGCTTTTGTATTATATTCCTCATAAGTGGACCTTCCATATCCATTCCTTCAGAAATCCATCAGCTGTGCATTTTTCTCCTTATCTTTGGCATGAAGCACCTTCTATGCCTAAATCCTTGTATGTGGATGAATAAGATGCCTGTTTTCCAGGTGCCTTTTTGGTCTTGTTGTGTCTTTTTTTGGTCTGTTTGTTGTAAGGTGTTAGGATATATTTTCTATCTTGCAGAGCATGGGGTTATGGGGAGCTGATGTTCCACCTTTCCTCAGTATTTGTTTGTGGTCAGTAGAGGAGTACATGTACCCCAAGACCCAAAGCTCAATTCCTCCCATTTAGTAGACTTAAGAGCAATTCAAGGCTCAGTTTACCCGAAGACATTTAATGATATAATAAAACAATCATTGTCATGTGAAAGGCATGCAGAGGCCAACTAGCTACTTCCTGAAGACAAGTGAAAACTGGATAAACTAAAAAATACACTGCTTGGCCTCTTGCTAACAAACTAGTTCAAGCGAAGATGAGATTACTCCAAGTCTGTGAATTCATGTTGCTGACCCGTAGAATTAAATAGCTTATGTGCATGTGAGCAGACATTCACTGTTATGAGTCATATTAAAAGTAGGATTCTTACTGATATGTTATGTTTTTGAAATGTGTCTAGAACCAACAGAAAGACCTCTTAAAAATATTTTTTTTTAAAAAAAGTATCTGCTGTGCATTTAATCTCTTTTGGTATTTCTTGGAGAACAATGGCAACATTTGGTATTGCTGACTATTAAATTTTATTATATGGATTTATGGATTTCAATTTTAGTGTGTAGTTGTGATTCTATTTAATGGGATGTATACCTATAAACCAAGGAAGCTCTAGCTGCTTAATCTGCTTGCAATTCCTAAAGCACCACAAAAGTATCTTATGAGTCCTATATTTTTTCTAAGTGTTCTCTGGCAGATACAATGCAACAGTTATACTGATGCTTTGGAAATCGCCTTTCCTTGGGTGCATGCTAGCTGATTTCTTGTCTTGCCTCTTTCTTCGTTCTTGCTTTGAAGTGTCATTAAAAGTTCAGTAACTGAAGAACTGACACCTCCACATTCTTATTTGAAAAATGTTTTTTCCTTGGAAATAATTAGTGATACTTAATTTCAGACAAACCATACAGATAAAATGAGGGACAGAAAAGAGCTTCTTATCTCAGAAAACATAAAGATTTGGGGATTATTTTAATTTTTTTCTGGTCTGCTGTCTCTGAGATGCTTTCAGTGAAGTGTCCTGGCTTACTGAATTGGCATTTTCTACTACAATTTCCAAACAGTTTTACTTTAAACCTCCTGTGATGACAGATTGCTGCATCAGTACTTTATAACTTGCCTCTTCATTAACTAAATGCAAACCAGTGGCAGTAAACCATAGCTCTGCATGATCAACAGTGAGACCTCAGTTCTGCTTCAGTGAGGGTTTTCATGAAAAGCCACCAAAGTCTGCCAATTGCCTTTACTGAATGCAAGAAGCATGCTCACTGAGGGTCAGATGTGGAAGTAAGGGTGGGGGCAGTTATCTGTGGCACTATATTTCCAGAGGAGCCACTTGTATGCATTTTTCTTGGCAGACCTGACTGGCATGGTCTCTAGTTCTGCTTCATATGATCACAGCTGCCAGGAAAGGTCTCATTGTGAGTGTGTCACATTCCGTCTCTAGACAGAGATGAGCACAGGGAAAACTACAGCACTACATAAGTAATTAAATCTTCTTGACATTCAACAAGAAACTGCACGGAGAATGCTAAAATTCAAAAGTATAATCTCCTCTGCCTGTTTGCTATTATGCCGTAAGCACAACCATTTTCCTGAGTAATCCAGGGAATATGAGGAACTTATGTCCTGGAACGGAGCAGTGTGGTTTGCAAATTTCTTACCTGCGGCTAGTTATGCCCTTGATGCTTTCTGATACAATTTGATAGGTTAAACTATCTGCTTTATCTGAATTTGTTGAGAAGATGAGCAAGCAAATACACATCTAAGCTAGTCATAATTGCATTTCGTCCTGCATTTTTACCCAGCTAATTAAAGACAGAAAAACAGTATTTAAGTCAAGGTCATAATAAAATCAATAACCTGCATGTCTATGTTGACTTAGGTGGTAAAAGACACAGACATTCCTTGAATTTATCTATTCAACACCCTAAGCATTTGCTCCTCTATGGCAAGGAGTGCAGTCTCCTTGTTTGTATTCAGGCAGTTCCACAAGTGCTTGTATTGATTCCATATTTCCATTTCCACCTTAACTTACATTCCTTCCAGTCAGTATTGTGCTTGATTTTATTCTTGTCTCCCTTCCTACAATTACACAAAGCTTTTCAATAGAGATCTTGGTAAATTATATAAAATAGCAATATTAACACAATAATAGAACAGTTCATGCCTGAAGTACCAATTGACTTCTTTCATTAATGGTTGGTTTTTACTTTTGAGAAGCTACTAAAATCACAGGTTCCACAAATACACACACATGGTATGTTCATAAAACCACTAAAAACATTGATGCCCATTTACTACAAAAATAAGGTGAAATAGAACGGCGTCCTGGTTTGAAGGACAGGTGTCTGCTAGGGAGGCGGGAACCTCCCTTAGGATGGGAAATGTAAACCCTCTCCCTC
>JAVSBS010011458.1:143245-151356 GCA_033124195.1 Coracias cyanogaster | reverse complement strand
TACTGTGGTTTTTAGACCCAGACTAGGAAGTGATCCATGCTTTAGAAAATTCGTGAGCAAACATTGTGATCATGCAACATGATACACTAAGTCAGTTCTTGTAGTTCTCATTAGTAACAATTAACTTAGTATCCTTTGTAGTATCCTGCCTAAAGAACATATATAGGTATATACAGGTTATAGATCTTTTTATCTACGTATTTATCTATATGTGTATGTAAACATACACACAAATACATGCATACAAGTCCATTTTGTCCATTATTTATATGTATTTCTGTGTATGCAAATGTGAATTTGCATATATATATGGGTGTGAACATACACATGCATCTGTCTAATGGTCATTTTTATACATGCACATAATACCCTCTAATTTTCATAATTTTAGGCACAAAACTTGGCACTTCCTTACATCGTCCATCTTATATATCATTCTGCTTTCAGTGGTGGTGGTAGAATTTAGAGGAGTAATACACTATCAGCAAAAATATTTAGAATTAGGTGATAAAATCGGTAGTAGATTAGAATACTTGTGAGTCTTCCAGGCTACTGATAGCAGTTGTACTTGTGAAATGCATGGGTCAGTTCTAGCAGAACAATGGACCTGTAACCGTACCAATGTTCTAACTTGTGCTTTCAGGCATTCTGCTATTAAGCAGATAGAGAATTGGACATTGTACATGTTTACTTACTACCTAAGGTATTTATAAAATTGCTTTTAGAGATTATAGAAATCATATCAATGTTCCTTGCCAACTGGATTTTTTTTTTATTTTTCTTTTAACAAGGGCTTCAAGGGAATAGGCATAAGAAAATCAATTTCCTGGCAGTATCTATAGTAGCGCCATGCTCAGGGTCTTGATAAATCTCACCATGAAGGGCTGGCGTCCCATAATTTCTGCAGTGGTTTGGAACATAATTCCTTTTCTCATTGTTTCTGTTGCCTTCTCCTGTGGAATACCATAATCTTTTAATGTGGTGTTATATTGTGAAAACTGAAAAGGAACCTGATCAAAATAGCTTTCAGGTGCTTAATTAGATTTTTTTTTTTTAATGGTAGAAAATAGATATTTTTTTTTTTACACCTTTTATCTATAAATATTGGATCAAGATTTTTAATACCCTGGTTTGTTGCCTTCTAGCCTTTTGATAGTGCCACTTTTTGTCTCTGCTCTGTAACAAACACGGTATAGTTACATAGTCATCTGACCTTTGTTATCCCATTGTTACAGTTTATAGGTTGATAACCATCCTATGAGCTATGAAGTGTGGACCTGCCCCTGCTGCATTCCCTGAACTAAAGAGAAAAAGAAAAACAAGAAAGGAAGGAAAAAAGAAACCCCTTTCCACTAACCATTAAATTGTAGGGTGATCTAGAGATAAAAGCAGAATCTCTTTTTTGCTTTTCAAATATTTGCCTGGCCTTCAAAAGGTATTTGCCTTTTGTGTTTACATTGGATTTATTTTTTTGGCCTACATGCAGAAAGAGAATGATACATTAAAGAATAATGGACAATAGAGAGGAAAATGCTCTCAGCTTTCACATCTAGCCTGTATTTTCTACTTTAGATTTATTTTTTTAAATCTTGTCTACTTTTATTTAAATAGAAACTGCTGAGTATTGTAAAGGGTTGTAAATGTGAAAGTATCAGATGAAGTACAGTACAAGAAGATTATCTACAGGTTGGCAGGCAGTAATAAGAGTTGGCAAAGTGCCATTCTCTACCGAGAACCTTTAGGACCTCAAGTTACTCCTCTGTGTGTCAGAACAATTTAAGTCTTCAAAAGCCAGGGTTCTGTCATTTGCAAAATTTCTTTTTGCTGCTCCTGAAAGAGGCGGGTGAATTTTGCATCTGCAAAGCTGTATAAATCTTCACCAAGGCAAAAGAGAAGATGTTTTGGTTGAAAGCTGAGGTCTGTGTTGCATCATCTTCAGTTCTTTCCTTCTGGATGGTATTAGGGCTTCCTTGGAACCTGTGTTATCCCTTGTGTATTTGTTTTCATGGAAAGAGCAGATTTTCGGCAAGTTTGTATAAAATATAGTTTGACATAAAAGCTCATATTCAAGGGAAGCACCACTCAGGGACAGTACCTGTCCCAAGATTATCTTGTATGTTGCTCAGGTCGGTCCCTTTGTCGTATTACAACTACTGCCACATCATCAAAAGCTTGTACTTTCCTAAGAGTGCGGTCATGAGACAAAGATGTTTCCCAAGTCTGCTTACTGTAATAATAAACAGTTTTTGGTGCCACTAACTTGAAAACAAACACGACCCAATAATTTAATTGAAGTATCTTAATTAACGTGCTTTAAAAATGTGCATTTATAATATATAAAAATATATTTCACCACACGTATGTCATAAAGCTCTTAGAATGTTACAGTTTGTGAAAATTACAGTCAGTTAATAATGTGTCAGCTCCCTACTGTGTGCTTCATAGGATACTGAATGGGTGTTACATGATTTATTTGCTGGATTTTGCAGGTTTTCTGTAGCATGTCAGATGCCTTGCTGATTGCTTGGTGAAGCCTAGAGCATGAGCTCCCTCCTGCAATGTTTAGTTTAAGTCAATCTGTATTTGCTTATAAGTATGACAGTCTTAAAATCAGATCACCTTCTCAAAACTTCACAAACCTGGATACTTCTTAGTGAGGGTATTGTTTATAATTTAGATGCACGTTTGTGTGACAATTTACTTCACAGTTCTTAGAATTACAGAGGATGGATTGTTAATGAAACAGATGTATTATAATGTTGCTAAAGCAATAATAATACTGAAAATAATTAATATACTTCTCTGGGATTTGGAGTGGTTGGAGAATTTACTTCACATTCATTGACAGTGTTCATAATATAGTTAGAAGAATTCTCATTCCTTTTACCACTTTCATTCTTTCTTATTTCCTTGATCTCCTCATGTCTTCTTGTTCTTGCATTAATAGAGAGATCTAATAGGCCATAGTGATAAAGGTGAAATGCTGATTTCCACCTGCAGATTTAGGAAGTGGTACTGCTCAGTCAAGTTTTAAGTTTCCTGCTGAAGGTGAACTTCTTTAGGACGAGGGTTGGACTAAATGATCTCCAGAGGTCCCTTCCAGCCCTTACCACTCTGTGATTCTGTGATTCTCATCTTTCTGGTGATTTTTTTTTTTTTTTCCCATGGTATCTTTTCGGATTACAGCAGACCACTTCTGTTTAAATGTTTGCATCCATGTCCTTCAGCACACACAGACTTGAAAATTAGTTAGTAGGTGTAGAAATACCTATTTTCAAAAAGTGTAAAATCCTGAAGACAATTGATGACTGGAGATAAAAATTGTAGGAGTCCCTAGCTGGCAAGCCATTTAAGCAAGGCATAGGTCTCTGGGGAGTTCCTCTGTACTGCCATACGGTATGTTACGTCAGGATAATATGGTTTAAACTGGATGGATAATTTGTGTGACTTCAAGAGCATCTACGCCAACTTGTATAGCAATTGGATGTAATAGGCAAAGAAATCAAAGGGAGTTTAGAAAAAGAGAAATTGTGTGAGTTGATGATTTTAAGAATTGAGACTCTTGTCTGATGCCAATAAAGGTTCCTGATGTCATTCTTTTTGTAGCTATAACGTACATTACCAAAATAATTTGTCTACTTCTGTGCTTGCATGTACTATCTTAAATGAGGTATATGTTTTTAATTTCTGGCTTTCAGATTTAAATCTGTGAACACAGCAAGAGCTCAATGAGTTCTGACAATAATAGTCCTGTAATGCAGAGATTCTGAGAACTTCCTTGCAAGTGGAAGGAGTAATTCAACAAAAGTGCTAAAGAAAGAAACTTGCCAGAGGTGCAAAGAATCATTTCTGCAAAGATCACATAGATTAGACCGTAATAAAAATATTTTTGGGACAGCTTGAGATTTTGAGAGAGGTAGTTAAGAAGAAGCTTTGAGGATGGGTGTTTTGAGATGTGTATTTCAGATCTACCACTTTGATTTATATCTCATGTCCAGTAAAAGCATGCACCTTGTGAATTATAGGTGTTAATTCTCTGTCTGGTTTCTACTGATACCGTATATCAGGAGAGTGAAACTAAAAAAAAAAATTTCATCTTCTCTAGATAGTTATTGATAGAATTATAACCCTTGTTTTCTTTCTGTTCCTCTCTCCCATTTTTTGTGTAATTATGCATGTGAAGTAGAAGTCGTAGAAATTTCTGTAATTAATACTGAACAAATATTTATGTTTTAAACTTTGTTTTCTCTTAATTTACAAATTCTCCAATCTCTTCATTTAAAATTCACCTTTCTTGCCTTTCTTATACATTTTTTATGTTATGTTGGTTTATTTGCAGATATTAGAGCATTCTGGGCAGTGTTTGTGGAGATATCCTATAAGTGTTTCTTGTATGCAGAATGAAATGGCTGTTTTCTTTCTGTCTTGTATTTTCCCTTGTTTTATATATATTTGGTTGTAGTTGTATTTCTTTGTGGAAAGTGATTCACCAGTTTTCACAGGCTAGATTGGCAAAGTGCTGGGGCACCTCTGGGGAGCCCCGTGAAATCATTTCTCTGCAGCCTTTGAGTTGGTTTCCAGTGATAGCTTTCTGGTAGGTGCTAGGCAGGTACTCCTTCTGTCAGGCACATTAATCAGCCTTTCACTGGTCTAAGCTTAACCTGGTCTCTGAGCTTGTTTCAAAGTGCAGACTTCCTCCTTCCCTCTCCACTCCCTGTGCCCCAAACACCAGTGCCTCGTAAAGCCGCCTTGCAAGAGCCCCGGGCATTTAGTGACCCTGGTGGTGGCCGTTCGGAAGAAGGGTGAGTTGAGAGCGGGCCTGTAGCCTCAGCCCCTCTTGACAAAGGCAGGCTGCTGTGAAGGCCCTTAGAGCTGGTGGTGTCTGCAGTGTGTGCGCTGTGGCTGTTCCCACTGGTGATCCAGGAGCTCTGCTGAGTAAAGCTGCACCTTAAAATACCTTGAGTGAAGTCCTGATTCTGCTGAAATCACTGGGCACTTAGGCAGTAATTTTGTTCCAGCAAGGATTTCACCAATATTTTTATTTTGCAGCTGTAGTGCAGGAGGGAGCCCTGAACCAAGATGAATGTGACTTTACATTGTGAAATACATTCTCTGCTAGTTTCATCCTTGCCTTCCTGCCATCTGAATAACTGTAAATGATGTTCTCTGTTAATAAGTGTGTACTTTGTCTAAATTGCATTTATTTTTCTTTTGACATACATACTATTTTACTATTAATCATCCCCTTCTGCTCTTTGCTCTACAAAGACACTTTTGTGCTGATGGAACATATTTAATCTTCAGTATGTTGTATTTTAGTTCTATTGTTACTTTCTCATTTCTTTATAGAAAACCTTTCTTTATTGACTCCTAAATCATGGGTTAAGACCTTATTGAAAACATGTTCTGTATGTCCTTGCTAGAGAAAAAAGTTCTTTTGAGGTTATAGGCTAGGCTTACACAAATACTTCACTATACAGTAAAAATTCAGAGGTCTCCTGTATGTTATCTAAAGCTAGAAATATACCCAATTACTCAGCAGCACATCATAAAAGAGATGCATACTATGTTCATGTCTGTCAGTGCCTTAAGTCATCACTCTGCAGCCTTTTTTAAATTCTCTTTTTATTGAAACCAAGAAACAAAACAAAGACAAAAAAAAAAAGCAAAACCAACATCAATTAGATGTCAACATGACATCAAACAGCATAATATATCATAAAAATAAATGTATGATCTGGTGACTCAATGATTTCTGTCCATATGGCATTTACAGAGAAGTAAAGAAAAGGCAAATAGCTACACATCTGTATGGAGAAAACTACCCCATATAAAATTGGCCATAGTGACAGCAGTAGAAATCTCTCAGCTGAGATTACCTGGAAACAAATAACTCATAGTGGGGGAAGCAAGCTGGCAACAATCTCACTCTTACCTGTATTTAGAGTTTTGTACAGTGAGCATTGTACAAGTATGTATGTTTTTATAAAGAAGTATTTTAAGGATGGAGATATTCTACTTGCTGGTGCTTGGTGCAGGTTTGTAGATGGGTGTGTAATGCAACTGCGTACAGAGTGATGCAAAAGTGCAATTAGGAAAAGAAGAAATCTGTGGAATTAAAAGTGACTATCTATTGAAACTATTAAAACAAATATGAACTCCAAGCCTATTTCTGTATTTGCTGAAAGACATATGAAAAAGCCTCTTTGTGTAAGTGCTAAGCACATAAAAAACACTGAGAATCAGTTAAGCCTCTAAAATAATAATCTGGGAATTCCATTCATTATTACAGTAAAGGGCATCATAACTTTATGGCAAATAGGGAAGAGTGGGAGAGAGGTAAGACTGTGGGGATGAGAATTAGAGAAAGAAAACCCAGAAAGGTCCAGAATCAAACATGGCATCTGTTATTTGAATTTGTTGTTACTTTTCAATGGAGTGATAACTGCAACAGCTCAGCCTGAGCTGCCTGGCTCGACACTTCCGTGTCTAAGGAGCTTGGATGTGCTTTCACAGCTTACATCTGGACAACAGGGTACAGGGAAAAAAGCCACAAGGAGAGATCACATATTCTCTTTGCATACTTGAGACTTGCATCTCATATATAATAAATGTATGCACACACAAAGAAGCATATATACATGTAGATACGTACATTTATATATCTACACACACACATGTTCATGTGTCTATAAATCCAGCTCCACATGGGATTTCTTCTCCTTTGCTGTTAGGCTTAGCCCACAGATCTATCTCCTGTCTCTCCAGAGACACAAGAAATTCCCTTCTGGAATTTTTTTTCTTTTCCCTACCCAAGTTGTCTCTTTATACAGCGATATCTGAGATCTCTTTTTGTTAATCTTATTACAAGTACAGCTATAGTCCTCAAAGGAGGTGATAAGTAACCCATTGGAGCTGGGGAACAGTACTTTCCGTGAGAGTGTGGAATAAGTAATGAACTCCTTATCTTATCTTTTAGACCAGCAATAACTTCAGTGAGACCACTTGGTCAATATCGTACATCTCACTGTACAGCCCTGTCTCATCAAAGTAGGAACAAAATGCATTCTTCCCAATATAGGCAACTGGCTATTATGGATGGTAGAAAAAAGTGTCGTGCAGAGCCTGTGGGGAGAAGCAGCTCCTGAGGGTGAAATAGCAGTACATTGAAACCTCAAAGGAAATCTAAGAAGGGATGGTGTGAGCGCGTGCGTGTATGCATTTAAGTCTGAAGCCAGAAAACTATGAGGGCTATGTGGAACATTTCCTGGAGCTTACCACTAATAAACATGGTGGGATTGTCAGCCCTGCACTGTCCATACCTTCCTTCTGGGCCTGTGCCAGTGCTCCTGCAATTGTCAGATAATTCATCCTAACCAAAGGGTAGGAGGTTTTCACTGTAACCTCCTGCACATATTCTAGCACTGTCCCAGCTCCATGTCCTCTCCGGCTGAGGAAGGACTTTTCAGATCCCTGTACAGTGGGCTCCAGTTGTTTGGATGTCATGGTACAGAGGACTAGGGGAACTCCATTTCTGCCATTCTGTTTTGTCCTTACAGCTTCAGGCTGGGAAAGGCTAGGAGTGGAAACTAACTTAATAATTTGATTTATTCATACACTCATTTATTTGGAGTGAAGTAACAGTAAACCACCAACTACCATATCCCACGGTCCATTAAAATGGCATATATAGAAGACAAGTGCAAATAACAGCCAGGTCTTTTGTTTCCCTGCCCTGTCATGCTTTCATTGTAAAATATTTCTCATTTTCTAAAACCAGGCTTATCCCAATGTCATACACAGAAAAGACTCTCCAACACCAGAACACTTTGCGTGTTATGGGCCCCATCCTATAGCAGCAGTGCCGCAGCCTGTAAGGACAGACGTAACCTGGAGGACAGGCAGGACTTAAAACTTTACCACTTCCTTCCAAACTTCTTCAAGATTTCATTAGCATGAATGTGTCGCTCTTGCAAGCATAAAAGATTTAATTCTGTTGCTCCAGGCAGGACTTTTAAACCTAATACTTACATAAGTAAACTGTCCCCTCTAGTTTTTCACGTTTACTTATAATGGCACACTGGCAAGCTTACTGGTTATATTCTAGGCCT
>JAVSBS010011458.1:128245-140745 GCA_033124195.1 Coracias cyanogaster | reverse complement strand
CTGAAGTGCTGGCTGGTGTGGTAGGAGAAAGCAGGACAGAAGAGTGGATGAACAGCAATTATCTGTGAGTGATATGTGCAACTAGTAGTTGTGGTGTTGTGTTGTTTTTTTTTTCTCCTATCACTTAAGCTTTTCTAACTACAATTCTAAATCAAATTTTAGTTTTTGAGCTAAAAATAACCTTCTCTGTTACGTTTATAGTCATGTATACTTTTAGATGGCGATGCAGAAATTTTATTTAGAGCAATGGTTTTATTTTCAGAAGTCAGTGATACTTGCTTACTATCCAAACCATGTAATTTCTCCTTGCATGCAGCCTAAGACATTTGCAGTGGGTACTAAATAAACTATTACTTTAATTGAATCAAAGCAAACTGTGAAGGAAAAGTTTTCTTCATTGGTTTATAAATGAAAAAACAACGTCTTTATTTAGATGTATCTCTTGGGTTGATTTTCTACAACAGATGCAGAATGTTTTGTGTTTTTCAAGTGAAGCATATTTCACTGCTTAACATATGTATAGTGTTAGCAAATATTCCATGGAGGTTGTATTGATAAGCTGTTCCCTAGTCTTGTCTTTTCACTATATTTACAGAAAGGTCCTTGAAAATATTCAAATGAATAATTTTGCTGTCTCAAGATTTATTAATTTAGTGTTTTAATTGTGTATTTAAAAGATGAAATGCATTAAAACTGCAGTAAATAGAAGTGACTTTTTGAAGTATTAAATATAGTGCAAGTGATAATATTTTTTTTGTTTGATCTTTTGCCCCTTTTCTGAGAAAATTCAGAAGAAATGCATATAGCACATAAGCAAGTTGACAGTTTCCATTCCAGAAGTAGTGCTGGTTGGTAACAAATATATGTCCCCTTTTTATTTTATTATCCGGTTTGTATTTTTAAAGCTGCCTTTGCATCTTTAGCCTCTTCCTGAACTTGTATTTAATGTGGTGATCATCCCAGTGTGGGAGCTTTCAGTTTCGTATCACTTTGATCACTACTTGCCAGTGCAGAAGTGCAGTCAGGTTTTGTAGGAATTCACTATTCAGTGTCAACAAACATTTCTCTCAGCATTTACCCGCTGATATAAGTAAACTGTAAGTTGTGACACGGTATAGTAAATTGATAATGACAAAGCTATAGAAATAAATACAACTGTACATATCTGTTTAGTGAAATAAATCATTGTAAGGAAAGATTTCTTTGTCTGCTAGTGAGAAGAGACTTGCTCAGTTACGAATGTGTTACGAACGTGATTTGCGATTCATCTTTTGCTGCAAGTTATGCCTTTGACAGGGAACAGAGAAGGGCTGGAAATTCAGTTGTATGTACTTTTGACTTCCTTTGTTTCCTTGGGTTAATTCATTAAACTCACCGTGTCTCAGATTTTTCTTTTGTAAAGTTGGGAGTGCTGAGAGAGTTGCTTAGTAAAAGTGAAGATATTTTGAGGTTTCTGAAGCACAGGATGTTGTGCTGATTGCCAAATATTAGACTGCTTCATCACCTTTTCTGAAAAAATAACCAGGATAGGGTTTCAAAGTAAGAGAACCTCTTTATGGAGGTGCCCCCTCTTGGAGATTGACCCCTCTGCTGAAAAGATGAAAGGGCTCACCCCAAACTTTCCTCCTTCCCGGGGTGGCCCTGTGCTTCCCTGCCAGCTCCAGTTTCTGCCCTGCTAGGGCTTTTCCCTGCCTGAATTCGCTCCCAAAACCTCAATGACCAAAAAGGATTCAGCAGAGCAAAACTGAAAAAGAGCCTTTTCTTTCTCCCTTTTTGGACTTGACTTTTGCCTGCTCAACAGTAGGCTGATGGGCACCTCCCTGGTCTTGTCATCTCTGTCGTGGTCTGTGTAGTGTTAAAGGCATGGAGAGGCTGCCAGGGTGGCTGTGTGCTGAGGCCTGATGTGGCCTAGTATAATTAGCATGGAGTATGCACATGCTGTGCTGGGGGTCTTATGTGTTTGGATGACCCCCGTCTCTTTCATGACCTTGCTCCACAGGAGCTGCTGGACTGCAGTGCTTTGCCAAGTAGCAACATAAGGATTCATGTTCAAATTAAAACCTAGAATAGTTTTTTAGTTTGTGTTTGATTCTTCCCAGAATTGTCTGATATTAGCACTTATGCCAGTTGAAGTAATTTTTGTTATTTTGTTGAAAGTGCTTATGTGTGTACGTGAAGAGATTGTTATCCTGAATCTGGAGGCATAGGTTGAAAAGGTACAGAGAGTGATGCATACGGTCTGCTAGTATTCCAAATATACCTTACCATTTTTTGCATTTCTCTGCAGTGTTTGGAGGAATATTATCATGTCATATGATCCCTGGTAATAATGTAATGGTAGTCAGTTTTTTACTGAAAATACAGAAATTTCATATCGCAAAAGGACCCAGTGCCATTTTTGTAAGCCAAGGAAAGTTAAGGATATATCTTTAGCTGAATAAAGAGGATTCCGTTAACCTCAGTACAGCTGCTCTGATTTACAGTGTCTGAGGATCTGACCCATACTTGAAAGTCTGTAATGATTCTATGTCTGTTTCATAATTCCTATTAAAAGATACATTTCTTTTCAATTCTGTTCGTATTTGGTTTAGAACCACAGACACGGAACTGTCTCGTCGATGGTTCATGGTAGGGATGATAACCATACCAGCTGAAAATGCCTGCAAAGCTGTATGTTCTATATGGCTATACTTTTGAAATTGGTAATAGAGCTCTCGACAACTGTCCATGAGAAAAGGAATCTGCTTGAAACTGTGTTTCAAAGCAATAGGCTGCACATATTATGTACTGTTTGCTTGTCTATTATTAATTATTACCAATAAATTTAAGTGGGAAACTGTTACAAAATATAGCCCTGAGCAAAAATTGACAGTGTTTGAGAAGACAAGACTGCTTTACAAATGCAGATCGTATGTTTTATCCTTAAAATGTAGGAAAAAATGGGTCAGAGATGAAAACCACAGCAAGGCGCTGTGTATTTCAATGGTAAACACACTGCATTGCAAGTGACAATACAATATTTTGGTATTTTAGCTAAAATAACTTGTGATGGATCTAACTGAATTTAAATGGTACTAGTAAAAGTGTTTAAAACCACTAACAGTATTTAAAGTTTGCATTTTAGATATTTGGGTTTTTTACTTTCTAGTTATTTGGGGACAACTTCATTTGACTGGGCCTTTGCTTCGTGTGCCAGTTTATGTTTTTCTTTGTACGCTAATAGTTGTGCTTCGTGATGTTTTTTGACACACTTGAAAATACTAACAGGGAACTTTGAGCACTTGGAAATGTGGAGCAATTCGGAGCCTGGGCACTCCTCACCTTTGCCCTTACGACTGATTTAGCTATGTATGCTTTCTTCTCCTTGTTAGAGATCAGATGCTGTATGCCATCATCTTCCATGAAACAGGGTAGCTGAGGGACCTCAGTTATTCCAAATTATTTCTTCCTAACAATTTTGTGGTACTTTACAGAACTGAAACCGAAAGACAGAGAGTTTGCAGTTTCCTTTGCAGCTGGTGCCGTTTCAGAGTGCTGGATGCCGAGACTGCACACTGCTTCATCTCTCCAAGCTGAATGATGAAGTGGTGGAAGTTTTACCTGGGACAATTACTTTTTAATGTTCTCTGAGTCTTTTCAGTGCTTAGTCAAATATTTTAATGAATTCCTTGAACATACAAACTTGCATTAGAAAACTGGTGAATATAAAACAATGATTTGGGTTTTTTATTGTTTTACTAAATAAAAATGAAAATATTTGATATTTTATGTATGTCATACTAAGAATATGACTGAATAACGATGTCTTGGTTATTTTTTTTTAAAGGCAGTTAAAATTGGTGGAGATTTCATCCATGGATCTTGTGAAAGGATAGGAGGTTCAAAGTCTCAATAAACTGAACTTTAAATTGTTTGCACTTCTTAATGGCAACAGATGAGCTTAATTAAGAGAGGAGATAATGTTTTACTTTATTTGAATTCTTAGACTGTTGTCATTATTTATCTTTTGTCTTCATATTTTCATATTGAAGGAAATTAACATTGAGAAAAAAGGGCCCCATCCCCTCCCTTGCATGAAAACTTGCACAGCCCAAGCAGTGGAGGGCTTAGGGGGAGAAAGGGAGAAGTTGATGCACTGTTGTTCTTGGCCACATTGCCAAGCAAACTGGGGTATTTCTGGAATATTTCCTGTGTAGTTTCAGCTAGGCATAGTATCCCCTGTACTCCTTTTCTGAACAGCATGCTGCTTCAGACTGTCCTGCCCTTTATCCCAGTAGTAGCTGCAGCTCACTGGTGAATGAGGTGGTTCCTGCAGGGGTCTGTAAACACGTTTTAGGGTTCCCATTGTGCGCATATGTAAGGATCATATTGTGTAAGCCTTAGTTCAAAACAAAGAAATATTGTGTACAATGCTGTCTTGTAAAAGCCTGTTTGTAAAGACTCTCACAGAAACCAAAATTTCTCCATATTGCAGAAAGTGGGGCGTTTTGTCTTATCTGATCAAAATGCTTGTGACTTTAAAACTGCGGTGGCTGACCTTCCTTTCTTCCTTTGTTCCCACCAACACATACACCAGTCTGTCATTCTAAATTTGCTGCCTAGCCCCTTGAAAACAATACCTCAAGTAGGAACATCAGCTAGAGTGTATTGGCATTCTAATTCAGTGGAAAAGAAGGTGCTGTATCAGATGATATGGAGCAGTGCCCAAGAGCAAGCATCAACGGCCAAACCCCGTGAGCAGGTGGTAGCTGGAAAGCCCAGCCTTTTGGTGCTCCACCTGAGCTCCTGGGGATGAGATGCCTGTGACCAGGTGCAGGAGATCTTCCCAGTTATATGGAGCCTGCAGCTTTTCCTTAACCTCTTCTGCAAGGCTGACAGCATAGTTAAACTGTCCTTGTGTCTGCTTTGTCTGCAAGGCTGAGGATTATACCTGGCCCTGGTGCAATTGTGCAGGGTGGAAAAAAGCTGCTTGTCTCTAACTGCTATTCTTCTATACTCAGAGAAAAACCAATGTCAAAGACGGATTCTTATCTTTACGTATATTGTTTTTCTCTCATCTTTTGTAACTCCTCCAGCACTGGTGAAACTTTAAAAAGCATGTGAAGGTGATGTGCACTTACATCAATGAATGCACAAGAACTTTGTGTATGCGTTACTGTAGTGACTGAAATGTTGATACAGAGTAGGTAATCCATGATATAACTCAGCAATGCAAGTTTTTCAATAAGAATTTAAGTGTAGCTTCATCCCTGTGGAACAGACACCTGGTTCTTAGGGAACCTACGACACTTTTTTTAGAGGGTGCCCAGAGCTACTGTAGCTGTAAAACACAATTTCTGGCTATGAGATCTCTGCATCACCAAAATGCAAATTTCACTCCTGGATATGTAGGCCACTTGCTGAATAACCTGAAGAAATATATAGTGAAAATGTTAGTTCTCATGTATTCAGATTACCCCCTTCAAAGGTTTTCCTCAGGTTTTTAATATCCTGAAAGTCCCAGTCCTGAAATAGTCTGCAGTTCACTTAATTTTTCGTTCTTACAGTGAAGTCATTTAAATAAACAAATAAAAGTGGCACGTCATGCACTGCTTGTGCCAAAGTATGCTGTGTTCCAGTTAGAATTAGTTTTAATGAATTTTCACATATATACATTTATAACATGTAGGTACATATGCAGACCATGGCATCTCTGATGATACTTACAGCACTTTAAACATGCACAGGTAACATCCCAGCACAGTTCTGACCTGTGTTTATTTTTAGTATTTCATGAATCACTTTCTTTAGCTGTTCTTCTTTTTCACTTAATGAAAGGCATATAAATCTTATTGCTAAATCACACTAGGATATTTGATAGTAAAAATAAAATCCCTCCTCCTATTCTTTGTGAATGGCCAGATGGATGTGTTTACCCTTTAGAGAAATTTAGATTTGATATTTTTGTTGTGTTTTGTTTTCTTCCTGGTAATTATGTTGGCATTTTGCTGATCTCTAGTTGTGCATTATTACAATGGAAGGTGACAATTTGATTGTCTTCAGCTGGAGAAACAAGTAATTTTGTATTCACCAGGCTGTCAGGTAACAGTACCTCACAGTACTGAGAGCTCCTGGCAATGTGGTTTGGCACCTGTATTTAAGTGCTTTGATGCTTGCATAACCTCTACTGCATCCGAAATATTTTACCTGCAAGAAATGTTTTTAGCTTGTAGTGTAAGGTTTTTATTAACAAGACAATTCCTAATTGAGCTGCAGAGCCATTGTCTCATATTACATAGAGGTACTAATTAGGTGGTTTAGTGCAACTGGCTACAGGTGAGCCTGAAATCGAGACTTCATTTCACTGTCTACTGAGGTGCTCTGACTTAGAAATGAGAATCAGAAACATGGAGAGGAGGGAGGAGAATGAGGAAGGAGAGGAGGGAAATCTGAGCATAGATAAAATATTTCTGTTCTGAACTAGGTGGTGCAGAGAAATGGCACATGACCTTCTGTTTTCACACATGTAGGATTGAAAATTAACTGTTTAACTCGTTACGTGGAATCTTAGAACCTCCTGAAAATTAGCCTTGGAAGGAAAAACAATTTGAGAATACTATGTCTTACCAATGAAGTATGTATCTCATAGAGTATTGAAAGGATTTAATGAATCTTTTGGGAACAGATGCCCGTTAAATTTAAGTGTGGTCTGAAAGATTTCTAGTTACTAGAACAAGTTCTTAACTGGCTTTATAAGGGGAAGAAAAAAAAGGTATTCTTGACTTTTGTATAAAGTCTCCACTCAAAGTCTAAACATGCTGAAATAAATTCCTCTTAGTATTTTTAGGCATCCTTTATCAAAACCATTTATATAATCATTCAGCTAAACAATTGAGTCATTCTGTTTCATAAAAATATGTGAAATAATGCTTATTTATAGTAACCATTGTTTTTTAACTGTTGTTAATGATTGTTTTTATTTATATTGTATAGTCTATTGCCTGAGAAAAATATATCCTGAGAAGCTGCTGATGGATAAATTCTTGGCACGCTCACTCTTGTTCCCACCATTATTGGTAAAGATAGCTGGAAGTCAGTACTGCCTTTTTTCTTTTTCCAACAGTAAGAAATTGGATATCCAGAGGCACATGGTGTAGTCATAGGACTTTAAAGGCAGTCATCACTGAGGAGCCAATACCAACCAATTAAACAGAGGTGGTTACGTGATGTAACATTATCAGGAGAAACAATTCATGAGTCAAAGCATTCCAGGGCATATGAGCTCCAGTCCAAAGAACAGTCTCAAGCTGTTTAAATAAAGTGACAGCAATATTGTCAGCTAAATATAAACTATAGAAAATATTAACTACAGTGACTGAAGACGAGCACATCCCAGGTGCTAAGTGACTATTCTTTTAGTGCCCTTTACTGCATTCAGTGCGAGTTCACCTTAGGCATTTCCAGTGAAAGGTCCCGGTAGTGAATAAAGAGAATGGAACCTTTAACCTACTAGAAAGGTAGCTTGTATTTTTTGGCATATTATGAATCTGCATAGACACTTTGGATTTTCATGGAAAAGTCATCAGAGGCTGCGAGGCTGTTTTGCTGCATCCATTTTAATGTTTTTGACAACTAGATTGAATAGACAGGAATTAATTCCCTAATCCTAACATTTTACAGTGGCTGCATGGCTGAGAGGGCTGCTAAAATGGTAGAACATAGGAGAAAGACTTTCTGCAGAGGTTCCAAGGAGCTGCTTTACCTCTCACATTGATTACAGATGAGAAGAAATACCATAAAAATTGTTCCAAATCCTGTGAGTTGTGAAGAAGTCTGAATCTGAACTCAAACTTTGTGGATCTGGATTCATATCTATTAGCAGAAATAAGATTTGTATGGATTGGAAAAACAACTGCAAGAGTAGCCGTGTGTATATCTTGGAAGCCATGGGAGTATAGCTTACCTTGATGCTTATTTCAGCGAGAGGTTTGAGTACTCAGTTAAGGTTATAGCTGTCATTTCTTGAATCATATTTGCTTCCCCCTGCTTTTCTTTCCAAGGTGATTCCTGCAACTACCGTAAACTCTGTAATCTTGTAGTGCTGGTTAAGATCTATATGTAGCTAATTCTTGTAGCATTCCTGCAAAATGAAGCCAAGGAAGAGCTTGAGGGAGTTAGCTGCGTGGCCTAAGGCCTTGCTTTGACTCAGAGCCAGATCGAGGAACAGAAACTGGGAGAATCTCTCCCATTGCTGCCTTGTCACTTCATATGGGGTTTGTGCATTAGGATGAATGTTGGGGTGTGGGGCCCCAGGGGAATGAAATCTTTTACTAACTGTTCATTTGTGTTACTAAGGCTCCTTGAGAACAGATATGAGATTTCATAATTTTAGGAAACAACTGTTTAGTCTCAAATGGCAGGCAGGTTGCGACATTAGATTTACAATCAGTTACGTTACTGAGTTTGCCTACATAACGTTGTTTGGCTATTGGCAAAGCATTTTCATTTTTCTTTACCTCTATCTGAACATTACTCTAACCAGTACTTGTATACAGCAAAAACAAAGATCCGTTTTCCTCAATATTTAAGCTATGCTAAACTGGTTTGCAGCCACAAGTAATTCAGTTGTTCCAGTAACTTCAGTGCAACTATGTCAGTGTACCCTGCTCTACATCAGGCCTGTACTTGTGTAGGTGAGCTTGCACTGCAAAATAGATTGCATAAAGGATGCCTCTGAGTTTCAGATGGGATTTGAAGATCCATGACAGGCACAGGGCCACCAAGTGATGGGGTGTGCCATAGGTGTGACAGAAGAGAATCCTGTGTGCAGTGCAGGCAAAGAAGAGTATACAATGTATTTAATTTATCCTAAACCTGAGTGCTGATTTGTAAGGGAGTGTCCTGTAAGACATGATTTATGTTATGAGAGGAATATGCACATTTTTTTCTCTTTTAGGTGGTGGTGGGGAGCTAAGATGCTGTAGCTGAATTTTACTTCTCATGAACACCAAGTTAGCATAAAAGTTTAGAAGGAAATACTTAAAAGGTTATGAGTACTTCTAAAATGGTTTCTCTTAATTTATTTAGTTCTGGAGTCACCAAAGGACTTAGACGTGTGCTTAACTTTTTGAAACTGAGTAGTCCAATTTGAAATTAGTGGACTGCTTGCATACTTACAGTTAATTATGCACTTAAGTGCTTTAATCTGGCACTTTGGGGAAAAGGAATGGAGACTGTTCATAAAAGCTCTGTAAGCGAATGTATTTCTAATCTAATCTGATTCCAATCTACTGTCGGAGCTGTAGACCTGGGTTATATCTATTCTGCAGTCACTAAAGCAGGATGAATTACTCCGAATACCACGCTACTGTAGTTAGAGTGCTATCAGAAATGAGCTTGTTTAAAATTAGTTTGCATATCTCAGCATTACAAAGCAGTCATTTACAGGGCAGCAGTATAGACGTGCCTTTAGGTTTCTGAATGCTTTGTGAGGGTGGAGCAGAGCAGAAGCTGGAGTCTTCAGCCAACTACAAGTCTACTTGTCATATATCTCATTGTTATTGCTTAGTTTATATGTTTTTTAAATAGCGTCTAGGCTATCACATTGTTGTTTTCTGCGTTGATATATTGTGGCTTGATTCTGAAATGTCTAGCAGCTAGAACTCCAGGTCTAGCCACAATTTCCAGTATATCATTTGATCATTTGAGCAGTCAGCAGGGATGGAAGATTTTAGGCTTTGGAAGCCTTTCATGTCAGAAATATCATCTGTTTTGAAAAAAATGTACATTTTTTTGAAGCATTTGAGACCATAGAAAAGCCTTAGACAATAAGTATTATTATTTGTATTTAGAACAGTATAACATACACTGTAAGAAACAAGGAATACTAATATGTTGAGAATCTGACTGGCAGTCTTCATTAGAACAGAGAGAAATTCATCTCTGAATTAAACTAAAAAATCATGTCAGATATATAGAGAATGGAGCTGTTTGGGACTATATTTAGTTTTATGTAGGTAAAAACCCCGTAGCAGTTCAATTTTAGCTTTACTGCCTCGGTATTGAGGCTGACTGAAACTGGGGTCCGATTCCTCAGCTTTACTGCGGTTTTGATAAATGTTCCCATATTTTTTTCTGTCTCAAATTCAAAATGAGATAGAATTTATTCTAGTTCTGCAAAATCTAAATCAAGATTTATGTAATTCTCCAAGTTGAGTAGGTGATGGGACTTCAGATTACTATGGCCTTTTTCAACTTTTTTTTCATACCCATTAGGTATATTTTCCACCGTTAGTGATTGCTGTGTTCAGCTAATCTGTCAGTTTAACCAAAGCAACAATTTCACAATGTAGTTTTCTTTCTGATTGTGTGCTGTGTAATCAATATACTGATATAATGTGAGTGTAATTTCCTCTCTTATTTTATCTCCACTGCACAGTATTATAAATAAACAGCTAAAAAAGAAAAAAGAAAGAAAAGCACCAAACAAATCTGTTGCATCTTCTTTTAAGATTGTACCACTGTAGACACTTGTTCTAGTAAAGTAGAATTGGACCCACTTGATTGCATTTAAATTTTTCATGCTTCAGCAGTTTGTCTGGGAGCACAGTAAAGAAAACCCCCCGAGCGAGGATAGTTTAGAATAATAGAACTTGATTTTGTGTATTATAGCGGCACCATTTGCGCTGCTGTAGTTAGGGTTGTGTCAGCACTTCCATTATAAACCCCTGTTTGCAGGGGTTATAACTAGGGAGATATTTTTTTATCAGAAACTTTAAAAAAAATCATTCAAGTGAATTTAATTGATAATAGGAGAAAAAATAAAATAAATTATAATGGAAATTAGTAAATTTCTATTACCTTTTACAAGCCTTATTTATTATGAATATGGCTATTTTTTTTCTTACCCCCTTTCACCAGGGAATTTAGCAAATGCATTTTTAATATTTTAAATGTAAAACTGGGAAGTTATTATGGCTTAAAATTTGACTGCTATTCATACTGTCACTTTAGCATTAAAACATTTTAACACAACAACCTGTTTTGTAGTTTAATGTTGTCATAAACATAAACTATTCAAATGGGCCAAATGCTTCTCCATTTGAATTTGATGAGACCTTGGGGTTATTGGCTGAACTCTGCCTTTGGGCCTGATGGAGTTCTGTGTACAGAATTCTCCCACTTCAGTAAAAACAAACAGGTAAAAAATGAAAACCTGCATGAAGTAATTGACTGGATAACACCCAGTTGCAGAGTTCATATTTACTCTGTTTTACTGATATAAACCCAAGCATAATCAATATTTGGTGCATAACCTGGCACCCTCAGAGAATGTACACATGAGGTATACTGATCAAGTTAATGATTGTGCTGGGAAAAGAAGGTGGAGGGCTTCATCTAGCTGGGTCCTACATCCCTGTGCCTTTTACCCCAGTGTTTAACATCTAGCCACCAAAAACCTGAAAAGGTACCATTAAGTGCTGACCTCTGACCATAATTAATGCGGTAAATTCTGTTGTTTTAGCAAAGGTTTGAGGGAAAATAGAAGCAAAACACACCCTGAAAAATTATGTCATGAGGAGAGCAAGTCCTGCCTGAGCTTGTCTGTCTGTTCAGGTTCCTGGACTATAGGTAACTGAGTAAAGTGCAGTATGAAAACGCCTGACCAGTATGCAGCAGAGAAGGAAAAAAGGAGTAGGTGGAGCTGGAAAACATTTGAACCCTGCTCTTGGTCTGTTGTCTTAGTCTAGTGTAGAAAAATGGTGCTGAGCATGGCTTGAGATTATTAGCGAATGTGACTTTGTCAATATAATTTTATTTTTAAGGTTAACAGAGTCTCCTTATGGGAGAACTTAACAGGACATGAATAGAGACTTTTCTTTAATTGTGCTTAAAACATCCTGAGTAGGAGGAAAGTATATTATTGTGTATGGCACAGAAAAAGGGTTTCCTCTATAGCGCATTACCAGTAGGTAGCTTTACTGAATGGTCACTTGAGGAAATACCAAAAGCCTGTTTATGAAATAGAGGTGAAGCCTTTCTAGACTAATTATATTCAGCATGTAATTTCTAAACTTCAGTCTGAATTTTGATTTTCAATTAACATTCCCAATTTGAAGATAATTTTCTATTTAATGTAATTGCAGGAAATAATTTATTGGCTGATTAAGACTGAGGGCCCAGCCTTCCTTAAGAAAACAGTCCCTAACAAACCAGACTTTAAAGCCAACTCGTAGCTTTGGACAGATTCAGCCTATTTTTGCAGCTGCAGAGTTGTGTTTAATTAGGATTGTGCACTATTATTCATTGGTGCAGTTTGTAGTTGAAATTATTCTTAAGAGACATTTTCATTTCTAGTTTTGTGTCATGATTAATTTATGGTGAAGAAACAGCCATAGCTATTGCTTTTCTCAGAAGCTCGTTCAGTTTGAAGCAGGAATGAGATCTGTTGAGAAGGTGAAAGAAAGGAAAGTCCTTTATGTGACTTTCTGTTTTCATGTCTGATTTTCAAATAGCACAGA
>JAVSBS010011458.1:97463-128145 GCA_033124195.1 Coracias cyanogaster | reverse complement strand
AATAGCACAGAGCGCTGACTTATATTTTCATGTGAGTGATTACATTAACATGACTATTTTAATGAGAAGAGAGAAAGTAAACTTTTTTTTTTTTTTTAATGTGGATCATAGTAATCATGAAGCAGAACCTTTTGAAGTACGTATGATAATACTGGTTGCTGAACTCTTGGCATGTTCCCTGTAGCATCAACACAAATTCTTTAGCTTAGTAAGAATGTAATACATGGTTTAAATTCCTCAGTTCTGCTTATTGGCAACATTAATATTAGACTCCCACTTACACTTGGGCTCTCCTAAAGAAAACACAACCCCTTTTTTTTCCCCACCAGTATTGAGTTTAAGAGGCAGGATTATCTCTATTTACAGAACAGTTTTCTAAATAGGTATCAGTGTTTTAATATGTTTCAAAGCACTTCAAAGCTTGTAATACTTTCATACAGAACTGTACATAATTAGATTACTTGATCCTATATTAATTTTTTTTTCACTGTAGGATACTAAAGCTGAACTCCCTCATTAATTGTGAGAAATTTAGCATTAGCTGTTAAATCCTATGTGAAACACAGGCTGCTACATAAAAACTACTGTTTAAATTGGAATTAACTTAATTATTTTTCTTTGCACTTGATATTTCCTTCACTGTAATATTCATGAAAGCATGTGACAGATTTGTAAATTTAACTGTTAGTCTCAGATTTCCAGACCCTTTAATCAGTATTTATTTGTCTGTAGAAACAGTACTAGCAAGTTAATGATTTGCTAATTTGAAAAATGCTCATGTGGTTTCCTATGTTAACTGATTTGTGCATTTTTAAAGAAATGGTATGAAATCAATTATTGTTAAAAAGCAATTAAGGTGAATATCTTATTCCCTAGTTTCTCAGCAATTTCAGTGTCAGGGATATTCTAAAGTTACTAAAACCTGGGAAAATAGTTAATATATTTTTAGCTGTCTTCTTTCAGGTTTATTAATGATTGTTTTAACAGTTGCAGTTAATCTTATTAGAAATTTTAAACAAAGTGTTTTCAGATATTGAGTTGAAGTCAGTTATATTTTCATCTAAGTGCAGAAACTGGTGAAAGCTGTGTTTGCATGTGAGATGGTAGTAAGAGGCCATTATTAGGAAAAGACATTTAACATAAATCAATGCATTTATTCATTACACTTTTAAGTCATTTAGAGTAATTTGTTGACCTGTATCCTGTACTCAATGCTTGTTATGAAATGAAACATAATTATTTTAGATTTTTAGTTCAAACTATAAAAGATTACTCAGATATTATCCATCAATTCAATAAACTGTTCAGTTTTAGAATACTTCAGAAGAATGTCTCAAAACACTTTCCAAAAGATAAAAATGGGTAACATTTTAAACAGGTTAAGTGCATATATAGCTTTAAACAGACAGGAAGGAAGACTTATTTAGTAGAATTTGAAATGGATTTAAAATTTCTCCTCTGCGTAGAAAACATCTGCTTACATGGAACAAGGTTAGGAAAAGCATGATGGACTCTCTCATTTAAATGTTTGCTTATAACCTTCAGATTGTACATGGAAGTAAGAGTTTAAAGACTTGAACTCTTATGCAAAATCCACATGAAAATACCAATAAAATCACTATTTTCTTATGGTTGAAGAAAATGTTATTGTTTGAGAAGTCTAAATGGCTAGAATGACAAAATATAACTTAACCCTGACTGTGACAGGGCATCTTTGAATACTTTACCTCAGTGATTTCAATTCAGATACCCCAAACCTGTACTTTTTGAAGTACTTTTGTCAGGTGTATATGATAATTTTTCACTGTTGTAGGCAAGTGTGATGTATTTAGAGGGCTGTATTGATCTTGATTTTTTTCACCAAACTTTTCTTTCTGTCTGCTTTTCTTGTCTTGTAGAAGAATGTCTTCCAAGCAGGCTACCTCTCCATTTGCATGTGCAGCTGATGGAGAGGAAACAATGACCCAGGACTTAGCATCGCGAGACAAAGAAGAGGGCAACAGTGATCAGCATGCGACCTCTCATCTGCCTCTACATAATGTAATGCACAACAAACCTCACTCTGAGGAGCTACCAACTCTGGTCACGACCATCCAACAAGACCCTGAGTGGGATGGAGTCATCTCAGCCCAACACAGAATGGTGAGTTTCACAGTGGCTTTCTAAATCAGTGCTCTAAAAGGCTGTTCACTTCCATTTTGAAAGACGTGTTCAGTACAGCCCTTCATGGGTATAAAGCTTTTTAAATGTTAAAAGTGGTGGCAGTGTTAGTAATACAGCAACATCAATATGGTGTAATTGTAAATTACAATAGTATAATCTTCTTAAGTATACAGGTCTGTATGAATGAGGTCATTTGATGAGTTCACCTTCGGAAAGGAAATGCATCTATTTATCATGTTTTCATTCATTCCTTGATTTATGTCATAACCTTTCTAGCTCATATATTCAAGCATTAATTTCTGACAGGAGGATGTAGCTCACAACTGTTTGTCATCTGCAAAGTGTTGTGCTGAAGGAAGAAACTTTAATGTATTTTTTTTACTTGTCTCTCAGAAATAGTAGCCACCAAATCTAAAATATTACAGCCTTACACCACAACAAAGAAGCTGGCATTTTAAGTGACACAAACATCCTGCTGTATTTATAGGAAATTACTACTTTTTGTGGAGGCAAAAGGTGTTTATGAGCACCTATGTCATGCTCTCCTGCTCCAGATCACCAGTTTGTATATAGGTGATGTTAGTAATGATCAGAATTGTTATCTGTATTCTCTTCAGTAGCCTAGATAAAATTATTTTGCAGTTGTAATTCTGCCTCTGCAACGCCAAAACCCTGCAGTAAATGGGCAGACTGAATGAAGACTGAATGGGCATAGCATCTTAGTCAATTTATTTTCCTTGCATGTGTTCCTCAGAAAGAGAATTAAGGTACACGGAGCAGCCAGGTGTTCTGTAAATTTAGAACATCATAATTCCAGACTCTTCATAAAGTGACTTTCACAGACATTAAATTCACGCAGTTAGTTTAAAAAGAATACCCTGCCTTTTCATAAAATTTCTTCAGTATTTTTATTAAATGTCTGTGAGTGGATTTTTTTTAGCAAGTCTTTTTTTTTTTTTTAGTATGAATCAGCAGCTTTTAATAAAGTTAAAAGACAATTGTAGAATTTTTTTGACAGTACTAACAATAATGAACTTTAAAATTTGACTAGAATTAATAATGTTAGTGCATTGATCAGCATAGAAACTGTAATTCTTCATGCATATTGCGATGCTTGGAGTTCTAAAATCCAAATGATTCAAAACATCAAACCAAACCACAAAAATGCTACCATTGTAATATTACCATCTGTAGTGCACCATTTAACCTAGTGCAGAACTTCCTGTCAGGCCTAAAATATTCCTAAGTATTTGCGTAACTGTCATGAAGAAGGCAAAATTTTGGCTGTAAATATGGCTTTAAAGAATAATTTGGCAAGGTAAGTTGTATATATGCTTCTATGTATCTAGGCTTCTGTGCAGAATTCTTAGACAGAACCTCCTTTTGGATGGAGAGTCACTCTTTTGCCAAAGTCATGTGATAAGCACATCACAGTAATTTTAACTTCTATGTTATCAGGAGGACAGGCTGGATGCAGACTAGAAAGGATTGGTCAAGTTTGATGACGGAAAAAGTAAATCTCAGAATTAAACAGCTGCTTTCCTATTCATTCAGAGAGGCATGTGCCCTCCGGGAATTTTGGTCTTAGGACACCAACAGCATTGATAAAATGACTCTATGTCCCAGAGGGAAGGGAACCCCTAGCCTTCAGGAGTCCCTCAGGGCGTTTGGGTTTGGTTCAGGCAGTTCCTTGGACCTGGAGTAATGCTTTAAGCCAAAATGATAGAACCTCATAGTATGATCAGTTGTTCTCATTTGTATTGCTTTAAAATGGGTTTACACTTACGGCAACAAAGTGTGATCTCTGTTTTCTTTCTTAATGCTGCACTGTCATATCAACCCTTGGACATGGCATGAGTCAATACCCAGCTTATCATGTTTCAGAACAGGTGCATAAACTTTTCTTGAGTGACTTAGCACTCTGGTTTTCTTCTCTCCTTTTTCCAGTAAATATTCCATCACATATGTAGATGAAAGTCCTGAAAATCATTAGGAGTTTCCACAGCTCCTGGGTTAAATCTGGAGGTGGAGGTATGTCATCCTTATTTAGGTAGCTCTCAGCTAAACCAAACAAATTTTTTTGCCCAGCTTAAAGCTGGGTAGAATTTACAGGGCTTGGCTAGCAGTGAAAACTGAAGTTGTAAGACATGCTGTTTGGTTGCACTTAAAAGAGATCTGAAATGTACAGAGCAAGGTCTCAGTGTATATAGAATTTAGGTGAGTTAGATGCCTAGTTAGATCAAAACAGTGTAGTGGTGAAAAATTCTTTTACTCCTTGAGAGACTGTAGTTTAGGGTAACTTGTATGGTTTTGTTAAATTTTTTTTTCTCCCTTACTTCTGTCCTTCATGAGCCAACTTTTAAGCCTCAATGGCTTGCATAAAGTTTCTCTGAAATACATCAGTCTCCAAGCAGGCATCAATATTGCTAAGAAAGAATTCAGAGATGCCTGCAATTTTCCTGATGAAGGCAATTTCATACTTCTTTAAGGGAGGGTAAGGAGTTTCTTTCCAAGGAAGACAAATTCCAGAAGGCAGGTTGGGCAATTTTGAGATAGGTGCCTTGGTAGTGACCACTTTTCTACTTAATAAAATGAAATTCCCAGAAGGTAAGTGCTTTCTGACCTTTCCCAGACGGATCCTTTCAAAGCAGATTTGAAGAAGCACCTGCTCATACCATTTACACTGAAAGTAAAGACAGTAGTGCTGTCATTAAAATGCATCAATAATGTGTGTTGTCTGGTTATAAGATAGTGAATTCAGAGAGTGCTGTGTCGACATATGGGGAGGCAAAAAATTTCTCTCTTATGTGGTACCTAATTAAGAGCACAATCCTGCAGCCTTTGTGCCCTTAAAACTACTAAGGAGTTCACTGGAATTTGAGAAAGCACACAGTATGCATCATAACATTCTACAAAAGCCGTGCAGATCCTAATTGAAAAAAAGATACCATAGCAGGGCAATCTGACTGAAAGAAAAGATTTAGGTTTTTCCCAACATTTATGGTATGCAGCACTTTCTGTAATATAAGATACCTTTAAACTACATTGTGTATTATCATTAAAAAAACACGCTGGCTAGAAATGTTTTCAAACTTTCACTCCCTTTTGATATCAGGCATTGCTTTCCACGGAGTCCTTTGTGTATTCTGAATGTCTGGAAGCCAAAATATTTTGTTTTAACTCCCACTCTATAGTATTTCCCAGCTGTGTACTTATATGGTGTAATAAAAGGATTTAACAAATGGGAAATAGCAGCTGCATTTGGAAATTCCCTTTGTGCTCTCTTTTCATTTGACAGATTCAGCAATGTGTAACAACTGTAACGTCAGACCTGTAATGACTTACACTGCGAGTATCGTATCACCAGCCAATTTGATGTTACAGTGGGGAGAAAATAAAACAACCAAAAGATTTCTGTAATTTCTTATTGCTGAGCTGAAAAGATTGTATATTTATTTCTCACTGTAACTTAACATAAAAATACCTGCACATAAGGGTTTGTATTGCTGCCCTTACTTCTACTAGAAAATAAAATCCATTTTAGGCTAAGGATGTATCTGTTTGCTGCTGTAGGGAACAGGGCAAAGTGGTACTAAGATAATGAGGAAAGTATCTTGCTTTCTCTCATGGACAGTGAGTGGCAGTCAAGAAATAAAGTAAATTTTTAGATTGCATCCAAAACCTGACTCCTGGGGCAATAGACAGAGAGCATGAGGAGGGAAGCCAACAATACTTAGTTTTGCTAAATGTAATAGTAACTGAATTACTGTATCCCAAGAATATATTTACTAGTAAATACATAAATAAATGGGAATCGTAATTTGTGTGTGTTTGCTGAGGAACCAGAAATGGCCCCCCATCTTCATATAGAGCCCCACACAACTTGTGAGGTAAATGGCAAAGGTTTTTTTATTTTTGGTCTGAAGTATCAGGAGAAGGTAAAGCCAACAATAAGATAAAAATGAGATGGCCGAGTGGCCTGATCTTTTTTGAGGAATGGGCTGGTGGATTGAAATATATGCTGTATTTCCCTACACGGTTTTTGACATCATTTAGAGACCCCCTGGATTCAGAAATGAAATGGATCTCGTTGTATTTTATCTCAAATGGCAACATTGATATATATTTCATAGTTATGTCAACTCTCTATATTTTCTTGACTTCATGACAAATGAGTGAAAGGCTTGCTACCTTTCCACTGTGTCTGCATGTCCATGTCAGCAGTACTGATAGCAGATTTGTCTATGTAGCAGGAGAAGTGAAGATCTCCAAATGCATTTTTTCCTTTTAAAATAATTTTAAATCACCAAGTATCAAATTTAACTTTATATCGCTTTTTCAAAACCACTGGCATCACAAAGGCAGAAGTAGGTGGCATCCTGGAGGTCTTAATGTTTCAGTGCTCACTGTCTCTACATAAAACAAGCACAATCCTGTCGCTCCTCCCCTCCTTGTTATTAACTTCTCTTGTTGAAAATTCTTCCCTTTAAGGAAAATAAACTCAGTTTTTGGGGGAAAGATCATTGAAAAACATTTACACATGCTAAGCACTGAATTTGTTGTTATATAAATTTATGACTGCAAATTCGTAAGAGTAATAGATACAATTACATGTTTTGAAATTGTATTTTTAGTTCGTTTACGGGCTAGATACGAACATATAAAATGCATCAAATATAAATGCCCTGAACTCTGGCAATTCTATGTCTGCTAAATTGCTCATGCAGCTGTTATTTACATGTACAAATCTGAGTTTTGTGATGATCGAAAGCCATTCTACTGTGCTTGTGATATTATTTCTGCATGCCAGGTAGTGCATCAGAATTTTTATCCAGATAAAAAGATAAATACCTTCATATGTAATTGCATGGGTACAAAGTTTTGACTGAAACTAAAGGGTGTGAAAAAGCACATGATATGATTTTTTTTTTTCCATAAAATAGACTTCTATGAGAAATATTGCAGAAAAGATAGAATTTTTTTTTCAAGCACGTTGTTTCGATTCAAAAAGCATTCAGGTATGTGCTTAGCTTGACTTTATTAGGGCTACCAACAACCCTAATGTTAAGCACATGTCTAAAGGTTGGAAAGATCAAGGACTTAGTTTTACTAGCTTTAGCATAAGAAGATGTTTACATTTCATATTAAAAATAATAAAACGATTCCCTAAATGTGTGCAGGATAATGTGCTTAATGGGGGTGGTGCAATACAAAACTGACTTTATTTGAGGAAGAATCAAATAATTGTTCTTTTGGCATGCCTGTTATACTTCTACTATTATTTTCTTCTTGACACTGGACAATTTTTCTTCTAAGCTTATGGTCTATTTTTTAAAACTCTCCCCATATTCTAGGGCAAACTCTGTTTAAATAGAATTAATCATCACCTGAATTCTTTACAAAAGTCTTGTAGTTTACGTTCATCTAAACCTGTAGACATTTTTTTCCTTTCTCTTATTTTAACATTTCCTATTTTTTATAACGCTATTTCTAGAAAGTTTTTAATTCAGTTCTGTATATTGACATGAATTTTTTCAAAAGTAGAAGCATTAACATGCTCTAAATTGTTGAATTCTTTTTTTTTTTTCCTCGGGCAAGAAGGAATCAGGTATGCATGCTGATTAACACACTCCAGTCATTAACATGTGATTATGTGGGCTGCATATTGAGCACCTGCCAAAAGATAAAATCCAGCACTTTACTACATCTGTGCAAGGACTTTTTGCATTTCTTTTGTACTTTGACAGCTCAAGAAAAAACAGACTTTGGTATCTTTGTTCAGCATAATAAAACTGTGTACATAAAATGTCTTCATGGAGGAAGGAAAGATACTACATATATTTATGTTAATCTTTGAGGCCATGATAAATCCAGGGACTGAGACTTACACAGCACCAAGTGTAATATGAATCTCCTAATGTACTGTATCACTGACATTCATATACAGTTTACAACATTCCTGCATGTTTATAAGGATTATCTGTTCTGGGATTCAGCCAATGTTATTGTAATTCACAACATTTTTATGTGATACCTTTATGTCTCATAAATGTCTTGTTTTTATTTCAATCTTCCCAATGTTTCATCAGTGTTTACCTTAAAGAAACACAAGTACTCTATGCAGTAGGCTGGTTTCCTGCATGCATTCCTCTGCAAATGCTAAAAGGGAAGCATAAAGCATGTAATACATGTAACTATATACAGAGAAGGATTTTCATGTGCATTTGATATTCCTAAAAACATAAATACAAATTTTATTTTGATATTTACAATAGATCTAGTTGTAAGTCGGACAACTAAGATGACCTAGTAGGAGGGAAGTTGGATATATACAAAGTGGTCTGGAATATCCAAGCCACACAATCCTTGTTTTTCTTGGCAGCTTCTGACAAGTATACGTCACAAAATACGTGTCTTTATTTACCCAAAAGGTAAACAGTGCTAATCAGCTGGGACTGATCACTGTACATCTTCAGTTCAAGTTTAGAGGGAAATATCAGTCTAAATACTCATTCTGTAAATGGTTGTTCATTACTTTTTCCTTAATAAGAGCGTTTAACAAAATTCCAGGGCATAAAGTCTCAATATTGTTGTGATTTATTACCAAACCTAAACACAGGGAGTTAGGACATATGGTATTTGGATAATGAAGGAAATCCGTAGCATCTAACTCTTAAAAAAGCACACGAGTTTATGCATATCATTTGTGGGTGAGTTGATTGCCATATCGAAATGATTGGTCATTGTATTTAAGAATTTTCAGGTGATTTTCTATTCTGGAATGGAGTAAAAATGCCTGTCAACATTTTTTACAGATTTGCTCATTTGTAAAGGGAGGGGTTTAAATGACGTATTTGAAAAATTATAACCTGAAATCTCTATATGCAAAAGTTGGTGTATCTGGATTCATTTGGTTTGCTCCAGCAACTACTATGAAGGGATTAAGGGGTCATATCTTATATCAAACAAAAAGGCCCTGCTTGTTCCTTCCAAACAGTTATCTAGTCTGCCAGTGGCCTATTCATGAGGCAATATTCATATCATGTATGCCTGATTATTATGTCATCTCCTTTTTAAACCTTTGATCTAAACAAATGTTATTATCTTCTTTTTCTTTGTGTTATTTTTGGCTTAGTTTTTGTATTGTTTCTTCTTGAGGTTTTTTAGTTTGTATAAAAGACAAAATATAAGCCTTTTACAAATTGTATTCAGCCTATATTTTGGCAGTGAATCCAGCATAAGTTTTATCAGAGTAAACGCTGAGTTAAAGACTGGAGGTTTTATTCCATTACTTGCCATTTGCCCTCCCACTAGCATAATTTGCTGAGACTTTACAAATTATGTTCTCTCAATAGCTCATAGCAGTCATTCTCAAGCCTTGAATTTTAATAAATCTTTCTTAATAAAACTTTTGTTTTTTTTTTTTAATCGGCTGAGAATTGGAAATTATCACTTAGATTTTTAATTTATCTTAATTCTATTTAATTAAATTCCTCAAAATGAGAAACCTTATTTAATGTAGTGAGTGGAAATGATTTTGTAAACATTTGCTTTCATTATATGTTAACTCCAGACTAGTTCCAAGTGCCAGCATGCCTCTAGTACTTGGACTCAAAACCACTCTGGATATCCAACTTTCCTGGGGTGTTTACATGTGTCCCATTCAATGCAGAGACAGATAAATATCCCCTTATAACAGAAAAGCCTCATCTACATGGAAATAAGCAATTCAGCTAAAACATTTTATGTTAGTAATATTTGCTTTCTACTTCTTCTTGGCCATTCATCCTGTCATTTCTGTTGAACTCTTGCAGAGGCAGTTTTCTTTCTGGCTATTGAGTAGGATTGTGATTGTCAACTTTCAATCAAAGTTGACTGTAGTTATTCTTAAATTGCTAACTAGCACTGTGACCCTGATTTTGTACAGCCTACAGTTTCAGTTCCTGAGTTTTCGCTCTTTTCTCACCTTCAGAGAGCTCCTCTCTGAGACAGAATCTATCCTCTCTACATGAAACAGAAATGCCAGTATAACGGAATTCTGATGTCTCTTTTTAAAAATCTGCAGCTTTGTGCGCTCCCACCTTCTAAGGCTCACGACCAGAGAATCCTGTTCACCAGACTCTTGGTCTGTCCTTAACCCTTATGAGGATTCCAAAGAGAGATCAGTCCCAGCCCAGATCTCTGCTCATAATTGTGGAGTCCCCAAAATAAGATGTTGCTTTTCTCAGCCCCCAGATTTTGTACTTCGGCCATTTGGAGGAAGGAGCAAGAATATCGAATCTTGTTTTAGCCTACAATCCTTCCCTGATAGAACTGTCATTTTGTGTGTGTTTGCTCTATTTTAGAAGTGGAAGGGCTTCATAAAAGTTGACGTGAGTTGGCTTATGATTCAGTTTGCAGATATTGCTATAAACATTAGCTTCCTGGTATGAAAAATACTGGGTCAACTTTCAATACCCTTATTTACATCACTTACAGCAGTACTCCCTCACTGATCCTGTTAAAACCAGTGGGACCACTAATGGGAAAATGAACTACTTAAGCTCTTTGAATCTAAATACATGAGAAAATATATTTTTTACATTAACAAGAAAATTATGATTATTTGTTCAATCTCTTTTCAACAGAAACATTTAAGAAAGTATAAAGATTTTTTCCTTTGCACAGAAACTAAGCTGCTCTTTTTGAAGAATTTTACCAATGTAACTTATGAAATATAGTGAATATATGTGCTAAAATTAAAGAGTAAAACACATGCTGGATAATCCATACAGTAACATTTCTAAAGAAATTATTAGAGTGCGAAGAAAATGCCATGTATGTAGTCACAAAGAGTCCTGGTCTTTATTCAGACCAAGCTGTTGTTTGTAATTATTCAGAATTGTTTCTACCATTAGCAAAACTATACTTGAGCTATTCACAGCAATTCTAAAAGGAATGGCCAACAGGCCACTAATTGTTTACACCAGGCAGCCTGGAAAGCTGATGAGACTGAGGATGCTGTTGTGGGTCATTCAAAGCAAGCTTGAGATTGGTTGAAGAAACACACTGCCCCTCTAACATGAAAAAGGCCAAGGATAGACCTAGGAAAGGTTTTACCATATTGCACAGGAAATCTTGATGATGTTTTGTCATTGACGTACGAGAAGGGGTTTGGTAGAGGTTTTAGGGGTAAGTAAAGGTATGATTTCGTGCATGGGCCACCTATCCCTGAGTGAGCCATGCATAGTATTTTAGGAATCATGCCTTACTAATTTTTGCTTTTTAGTCTTTTGTGCATTTATTTATTTTTCTCTGTTTTGTCCACTTTTAAACCTCATCCTTATATGTTAGCGGCTATATATATAGGTATTTAATCTGCTATAACAGGGATGTTTTGTCAAAACTCTTAAGCACAGTGGGTTGAATGTTCTATAATAATGTTCTGTTCTAATGGGCTGGCAAGGAAGTGTATCAAGGTAAATAAAGGGCATTTTCCCTGTATATTAAAACCCAGTGTTTCCAAACGTTACTACTGAAGTTTGAAGCAGCTGGAATAGTGGCCCTGACTGAGCGTCTGTCTTCAGCTGCTGGGCACTAAGATTTTCTAGTTTAGTCATGTCTGCAAATAAATACAGCTTCAACTTAAAATATTTTTCTGTGTGACACAGTAAGGCAGAGAAGAAAGCTTAAGATGTAAAGTCATCATACATGCTGTTCCTTAAGCAGTAAGATTTATGCCCAATTTTGTGTACTAAGCTGTCTTCAAATGTTATTGTTTGCAAATTATTAAGTGCTAGTCTGGAAATGCCACTGTTGTGGTGGGCAAAAATCCCTGTGCAATACTCTTGTGTATTTTGGTATGGTCATAATCAGTTGTTCTACAACTATCCCATATTATTGGATCAAACTGAGAAACCCACTTCATTATGTTATCTATAGTAAGCAATACTACGTTTTCTCTTAGGACCAAATTCAGGATTTTACAAACATAGCTTTTTCTTAAATTTCTTATTTTCTAAGCCCTCCATTCTTATTGGAAGCAAAATATGCTTCAGATGGACATAGTATTTTGATACTGACACTTTATTAATATATTGATATTATTCTATTTCTTGACTGTAAATCAAATTAATCCTAATATAGCCAAAATATACACAAAAATGTGTAGGACTTACTGTTTCTGAATTTCAGGAATGGATGTAGAAGCATGCTGTTAAATCTATAGTCCATAGACTAAATCTTATCATAAGATAAATTTTCCCTTTTTTCTTCCTCCTTATATGGAAACCATTGAAATCAGTAGCAATAGCACACCTTGAAAAATGTAGCTTTCAAAGGGACTGCCATGTCTTGAAGATACTATTTCAAGTTTAGACTTAAAATGCCATTTTACAGAAACGTGAATTTTAAACCTGAGAATTCAGGGATCTCTCAGTTGTCTAGTGTATTGTATAGCTACTGAATGAAATTGGGCATCAGATCGTGTCCAAATATATTAAGTGGACATTCACGTCAGTCACGTTCTCTTGCCCATTTTCTTATTATCAGGTAAAAGTTGACTTGCATGGAGAATTTTCATCAGTGCTGATAGATTGCTCAGCTAGACTTTGCAAAATGAAAACATTGGAGTTGATCCTGGCCTGGCACCTTACTGGTCGTTACCTCTTATTCCATGTTCTTGGAGGAAGTATGTAAAATACCTTTAATAGCATCCTTTCTTTCCCCACTTCAGGTCAAACAAACTGGGGCTTCCTCATTCTGTAAAAGATGGCTTCATAAAGCTTCTCAAGGATAGGGTCTCTTTCATTACTGAATTCTCCCATATTCAAAGGAACCAAGTTCTCCTTTCCTAACCATGAATTTATTTACTTGTTCTATGATAAGAAGCATGGTGGTCCTTTTCCATTCTGGACTCCAGACTTTCTAGTAAGAGTATGCATGCATTAAAGCAAGAGGACCAACAAACAACTTGTGGAAATGATAAACCTCTTCTCTCAGACAACGCACGTGATTCACTAGTCGCTGTTCAGAAGATACCTGGGCCATGAGGTTGTATTTCCAGTTACATTAGGATGGTATCTGCTTGTGAATGCCAATGCAAAGTAAGTTTTGATAGCCAGGCCTGCAGCTGATGTATCTGATGGTTGCACTTTTGGTCAGGCAGAGAGTGAGGTGCTGAGATATAAACATGACATGCATTGGTCTGCAAATGATTATAAGATCCACCAAGAAAATTAAAATTCCTCATGAATTTGCTGCAACCTTTATTTGATTTTTAACAAACTGAACGGTGCAGTAACAACTTCCCTTTAAATACAATTGAGTCACCTTTCTAGAAAAAAATTTAACAGAACTGGTTTTTTTGATCTGTCTAGTTTGCCATGGATGTAAGGTCAATACAACCTTGTTCATATGGTTGAAATAAAAAACCTGCCAACAGTAGATACATAGGAGTTAAAATATGTATTCTGATTGTGCAGCTATAAAATTCCTTCTGAAGCCCTTTCAGTGTTTCATTATAGCTATATTTTATTCATAGGTAATTCACAAATTTATCTAGAATCATAAAATGCATGGCAGTTGGTTTAGTTTCTTGTAGATAATTGTACATGCAGTAGATTTAGATTTTTCTAGCTGAGTTCAGCTAGTATTAGATAAGGTATTTATACTGGACTGGTCTACAGTGTTTCCATTCACGCCTGTAATCCATTGAATGCCTTTTGGTGTGTGCCATTTTCCTGCTGAATCCTCAGCTATTTTTTTTTTAACCATTTCTGATTTCAGAAAAAGAAGGGACTCAAAGTCATCCTTGCTAGGTTTCGTAGAGTTCCAATTCAGATAATACACTGCAAATGTATTAGCTGTTTAGTGACCCCAATACTGTAACAATAGGGCCAAACGGAACCAAAAATATTAGGGATACCTTTTATTCTTTTATTTTTATTCTATATTTTAACTACTTACAAAACTGACAGTAGGAAATACTCTCAGTTGGACAGGCCCTAATTTTTGCAAAGGCTGTCATTCTGCCTCCATCCCATAAATGTACCTAATTTGCATTGAGTTTAAACTTGTCTCGTCTTTGTTATGGACATTGCAGCTTTTTGGGCAGGAAAAAGAATTGTGGATATACTGCCTAATGGAGTCAGGACTTGGAGAGTCTTTCATTAGCAGCAAAGGAACATTGTGCTGGACCACATACGCGTCCAGACAAGGGAGAGGATAGGTTATCAGGAGGGAGAACAGTCAGTCATTTCTACTTGCTCCACAGATTAGCTTTATCTTCTTATTTCCGGCCTAAACAATAGATTTAGTATTCCTTGCTGGGAGCATGAAAAACCCTGCATTAAGCCTGAGGAATATGCTTTGTGTGCTGTAAGGGGACATTGCTTTCTCAAGAGCAAACTCCTTTAAAATTACTAAGTTGCTCTTATACTGTAATCTTCCAAGGTGGAAATGCCACTTTATATAGTGTTAATTCTTCACTGAGGAAATACATTATAGAAATTCAAGTTTTAAATTTGAAAAATATTAGAAGATGCTTTTTTCATGTCCATTGTAACTTTGACCAAGTTTTAAGAAAAATGCAAAATAGTTTTCAGAAACAGTTGAAGATGAGAAAGCCTTCCTTTCCTGAAGGTAGCTAAATAAATTCAGCTCTGTACCTGGTCTGAAATATTTTTGTCTTATGTGATATTTGATTCTTTAATGAATACAAATGGATGGAATGAAAAATTCTTTAATGTTTGATAGATAAAAAAAATGAAGGTAAAGTTTTTGTTCCATGTGACCTCTCTCTCTGCCTGCGCTTATAAAACCTCTGGCACTCCTCCGGTGCTGCTGCAGCTAGGATGCAGTAACATCTTCTAGTTTCCTGTCTTAGTGAATACCTACTTTTTTAGCATCACTGTAAATGCTGCCTCCTTCTCCAGTGGCAATAATAGTGTTGTGCTGATCATGTACTGCTGTGCTTGAGGACAATCTGCCACCACCATCTTCTATGCACTTCACAGCCCTTAGTTACCACATTTGCTCATTGTTTTGCTCCTTCTATTACAATGTACATTTTTACCCCCATTTTTTAGCACTCCTAGCCTGGAATCATTAAAAAATACAGTAGAATAATAATTTTGGAAAGAGAAGTGAGCAAGAAATTCCTATGGTCGAGTATTGAAGGTGAATTGAAGAATTTGTGCTCTATTTACCTGAAAGAGTGAAAGCAGAGATGCAGCAAACCTTGCATCTGTAGGGAGAATGAGAAGTCTGAGCCAGGGAAGTTCATGAAGGTCTTGACAAGGGAGGTGAACCCTTTTTAATTCTCTTTCTGTGTTTTTGGCTATGTAACACTTTCTCTGATTCACATAGTCTCAGTTCCTATGTATCGGCATACATGACTACTACTGCTGTCAACTCATTTCCTTACTCCTTTTTGTCTGTGTTAGCCTGGAAAAATGACATCTTGTTTTGTATATGAGAAGCATTATAACCTTCATTCTTTAAGAAAAGGGTTTAATTTAAAGAGTAGTGTATGACCATGGGTAGACACATACCATAAGCTTTGTTTAATTGTGAAGTACATTCCTTGTTCCTCAGTCGTTATTGGCCTAACTCTTTTTCTAGCTTTAAAGGTATGTTGTTTTCCATTAGCTGAGGATCTATCCAGGAATAATTTGTCCTTGCCTGCATTTTCTCAGCCCTTACTTAAGGAACTAAAGAAAATTGTAAAAGCATAACACATTCATTGAAAAAAAGCGTTGAAGTGGCTTGTTTCTGACAAGGAAAATCCTTGATGAAGAGTATCTCAGACATGGAGCATGATCACTAGAAGCACGGAGAGGACTGGCCTTAAGGAAAACAAGGAGTCCCTGTGAAGCACTGAACCTGAGGAATTGAAATCATTATGTTCATTTTAGAAACTGGTGGATACATGTAGGCTCGTTAGTATTACATCCTAACAAATAGTGGTTTCAACTTTTACCTGTTTGAGATCCTTCTGATGTAAGAAATAGCCTATGTTTTCACACTGTATTTTTTCGTTGCAGGAGTCAGAGAGTAATAAGTTATGTTCCCTATATTCCTTCCGAAATACCTCTACCTCACCAAACAAGCCCGACGAAGGAAGTCGTGACCGCAGTGAGCTAATGACCAGTGTTAATTTTGGAACGCCAGAACGCCGCAAAGGAAGCCTTGCAGATGTTGTGGACACACTGAAGCAGAAGAAACTAGAAGAAATGACCAGGACTGAGCAAGAGGGTATGTGCTGGATAAGACCGATACAGTTTCCTCACCCCCAAACCCTACAATTTCTTATGGCATAAAGAATGTGTTGGGCATCAAGAGCCAGAAAATTGCATAATTGGCAAAGGCTAGGATAAAGTTATTCACAGGTTACCATGGCAATGGTAGGTTGAGATCCATTAGGGATTTTAGACAAATATGCCAGTTTTTTTAAACTTCCTAAATTGTGTTGGTTGTCTGTGAGTCAAAGCAAGAATGTTGGTTTAAGTGAAAACTCAACTCATACTCGAAAGGTTATGATGAATTCTTAACTGGTTTTAGATTTGTGAGGGATATTCTTCAGTCGTATTTGCTCTTTTTATTTAAAAGATAAATGTTTATTTTAAACAATAGGAATAAATAAATCATGAACTGGTTTGTTTTGCCTTAGAAATTCTCATCTCTCATCACCTTAATGACCCAGCATCTGTAGCTAGAGGAATGGGAAACAGTTTTAAATTTAAAGAGTGCCTAGTTCTGACCTTGTATCTGGAATTGTGCGTGAAGAATTTTTTTTCTTTTTTTTTTTGAGAGTGCTCAGATATTGTTACAAGTGTTGAAACAGAGAGATAAAAATGAGGACAAATCTTTGAGCTCTAAAGCTGCTTATGTAGTCAGTACTTATTCAGGTGTTTTCATCGACTTTGCCAAGATTTTGGCCTTGACAGGAACTAAACAGAAACCGAGAATGAGTTTATCGGTGCATGCGTGCACATGGTCAGGGTCTGCTGAAAATCTCTCCTCATGTCAAGTAGAATGAAGTCTTGGTTGCTTCTGCAACAGTACCTTTGAGTTTGAACAAGGGAAGATGAGAGAACAGGAGGCTCTGAAGTCATTAAAGAGGTGTGGAGGCACCTGTGTAGATTCTGTTAATTATTTTGCCAGTGTTGTTTTGTGCCATTAAGAATAATACAGGAAGAATATTTGTAATGTACTAGAACCACAAGGCAGTAGAACTTTGTGATCCCTTCTTACTTTGAAATATAAAACAAATCAGAATGATTTTTCCTCCTCAATTTCACTGTATGGTAACAGTGTACTTTAAACGGTCCACTTTAGGATCCCTTGGCTCCATGTAGCTATACAGATTTTAATTAAAATTGATGCTGATACAATAATATGTTTAAATATGGGGTGAAATAATGTAGAGATGGAAGCAGGCTTTCAGATTTCTTGGCATAATTGTTAAATGCCAGCATAGATAAATGTGTTCTATAGGTGTCCTTTCTGAAGCTGGTGAAACATCTCTGAAGGGAGAATGTCCCAGATTCTTTACTACCATCTGTCTGTTTTCAGCTGTAAAGATCACTCTTTTAAAAATTGCTTTCTTAGATTTGGTGGTTAGACTAGGAAAACTATTTTAAATGTTACTTTGGCAAAGTTGTTTTTTGCAGTCAGTAACAGTCGTTCGACACTCCATGCTAATCAAAGGTCTTGGCTCATGCTTTGCTGCGGGAGTATACAAGTTGCTCTTGATTATAGTGACACCACAGCTAAGACTTACCCAGGAATATACTGAATGGTGTGCTAATAAAAATGTGCATCAAGAAGTTTAAACATAGTATCTTACTGTAAGGATTCAAGCATTTCATAGCTTATTTTTGTATGAATTCTCAAGAATTTTCTGCACTTCCCCTGTATTAGTGTACACTAGTTGATTTGAGAGGTATGTGCACAGCAGAGAGATCTCTCTCACTGAGTCTGAGCCTTTCATGCTCTATGTTCTCACCAGCTGTGAAATAAGGGTCATTTCTGATGTGTAGAATAATCTTGCCTTTTATGGACCATATTATACTGGAAAACTAGTCTAAAGTCTGCCTGTAAGTTCAAAGGTAATTGACTGTATCTTCATGTTAAGTTCTTTTCAATTCATCCAGCATTTTCTGTAGGAAAAAAAGGTCACTTCCATTTTACAGAAAATAGTTCATGAACTTCTGACTGGTATGATAGAAACTATCAAGGAAAAAACATTAATAGAAAGATTGGAAATTATTCAGGACATTACACTTAGGAAGTGCAATGGTTTTAAACTTCTCTGTAGACTGGGAATACCAAATTTCTTATGACAGATTTAAATGCCTATTTCAGTATTCAGTGGTTTCTATGAATTAAAAAGAAGTAAACTCTCCATACTTGTTTGACTGGAATAAAATAACATTTTGAAAATCATTGCTACTTTAAGACTGATCTTTTTTTGTGACTGTAGGTGCTGCAACTGACTCAGTGCAGAGTCAGTTGGAGAAATGAGGTCTGAGATTATGAAAATGTTTTGCCATCTTACAGTCTTTTTTTTCAACAATCTGAACAATAGCCTAATCACACATATACCATACATGACGTTCTTTGACATCTATCATTTAAAAATAGGTTTCTATGGCGTTTTCTTAAAACAGTATGCAGCCAGTGCTGTTGAGAAGCCCTTTGTGTACTAAGTTCTGATCTGTCACAAAATTGCTTACCCAAATTGAAAAGCACCTGCTGATTTTTTGAGCAAATAGATAGCACAATATAATTGCTTTAATGAATGGGGAAAGGACATGCGTTTCTACTGTATAATACTGTGTAAATTCTATAGGGCTTGAATTCTTTCATAAGTCCTTTGAATAAATTAATAGTATATGTTAGCATCTCTTATAGGGTGGAGCTCCATGTCTGTCAATGTAGTTGTGGGAACATAGGCTAACATATGGTCATACGTCAAGTTAATGGTAGAGTTAGAAGTGGAAGAGAGAACTCAAGAGTTCGAGTCATCTGCTCTAACGCCCATGCGAGTACAGCAACAAGTCTCTTTTAATGTTATTATGGTAGCTTTATGGCTCATCTATAGGATCTGAATTTGAGTAGTATGAGTTGAATGTGTCAAATACTGAAATATTTTGTGATATACCTTCAGATATTATGTGTCTGCTATGCTTGTATATACTACTTGTTGTCTCATGACACTGGAAAAGAAATATATACTGAAAGACTTTATAGTGCCTAAATAAATATATTTAATCAGAGTCCTTTGGCTTCTGAAAATAAGTTGTCTAATGAGAATTTCATCTGAGCAGCTGTGACTGAGGAGGTCAACAGGCATTGCCTAAGAGAATATGGCCCAGCTGGTTAAATCTGGTGGTTGTAGTGATTTAAATGGTCAAGTGCTGCTTGTAATCCAGGACCGTCTGTTTGTAAAGGAAAGAGTGAGTGCTTCAGCATAATGTACAGCTGTTTTAATCTCTCCTTAATAATAGTGCTCCAGCCAGTGTCATGTCTTGTGTATAGTACTGGGAATGTGAGCGCCTTATACAGGACTGGATATACCTTAGGTAGGTTTTTAGTGTATTTTGTATTTAAACAAAGATTACCAACATCACGGGATAAACAACTTTTTTTTTTTTACTTCATGGTCCAGTATTTTCATACTTTGTGCATTAGGCATTCCTGTGTCTTGAAAATGAGAAAATTGATGAGAAAATTGTAACTGTGAAAAAAAGAAAAGAATGATACAAATATTTAGAGTTAATTTGAGTATGTAAAGACTTTACTGACATGTGTTCTCATAAGACAGAAGAGGTCAGAAATGAACAGGTGTCTAATTTAATCAACAACACTAGACTCTAGGGCCTCTTGGATGACTTGAACATATTCATCTTCTTAGTTTTTCTATGAGCAGAAGGATTGTTTTACTGGCTTTTTTCTTTGGGAGTATCCTCCAGTACAATCAAGTATTAAATCTCTTCACAGCTCAGGTGAACAGTTTATTACATAGTATGGTGAGACTGCTCTTTCCCTTTCTATCCCCCTTCAGTAAAAGACCTTTCTTTCAGAATATTGCTTATATTGCTGTTATGAGACAGATTTACAGAGCCTGAGCTGCCTGAATTCTAGGCTGAGTTGGCTTCCAGACAACTATCCTACTGTACTTCATCATAAGCCTCTACAAGCAATAATTAGTAGTACACATCTTGTCTGTAGCTAGGAGAGCAGATTTCCCCCTTTCAGGTCTGGAATGCTAGGTTGGCAGGTCAGCTGGCACTTCTGAGCTGGAAACTGGGCATGTCATTTCTGCTAAGTGCTAAGCCCTCATTACTCAGGGCCTGGATTCCTAATTCACTTTTGACCTTGATTCTGAGCGATGTATACAGTATCGTTTTTCAACCAAGCTCAGTTCACAATTCTAGCACAAGCTTTTTATAAACTGCTTCCCATTCTTGTTTCCTTCTTGAAGACCATAGTTGAACATTCAGAGATCAAAGATTTTTACGTATGCATGTTGGAATAATGAACATCTATATAAAGAGGAGTATATCCATAAATTTCCATCTATTCTCTGTCATGTGCACCTGTTTGTGCTCCTCTCTATGAGTGCATATAACTCAGTGATATATAATATGTCTAAAGATATCTAAATTAAAAATATAGTATTCACATGTATTATTAATTTTATATGCAATAGGAAAAATCTTAATACAATACTCAGTGGTTTTTCAGATTTTCTGTTTTGTTATTTTTTTTTTCCTCCAACTTCATTAGTTAATAATTGAAGGCTTTCTTTTATATTGACTTTAAATAGATTAATACTTCCCCTATGAGATTTTATATTATGCCAGTAAGGACAGTATACTCAAGTATTGCACACACAAATGTATACATATTTCCTGTTGACTTCAGTGGGAAGTAAGGAAACTTAAAGTTTCATGTACTGTATTTTATAAATGGGCAGGGATAAACCATTTTGGCTGTAATTTTTTGCAGTATTTTTTGTTGTTGGGATTTTTTTGTGTTTTTAAATTATTGTTGTTGTTTTGAGTTGTTTGGTTTTTTGTTTTTTAGTGGAATCTGTGTGCTCTATCGCATTAAATCAATGGAGGGTTTTGGTTTTGTATTCTTTGTTTTAAGCCGGCCACAGCTAAGAACAGACAGAGTTCAGGCATGTGCACTTGTTTTCTGGTATAGTTTTAAGCATAATCTTTAAGGATGTGTTAGGAATTCTCTTCTGTGGATCAGGTCAAGAAGTAAACTACTGACCATCTGTGGTCAATGAATATTTTTGAATGTTTTTCAGAAGTTTTACTGACATTTAATTCAAGTTATCTGCCTTGGGGTGTGCTCTATACCCACACTTTTCACTGACAAAGACATGATCCCTGGTTGCCCTAGTACACCTGGCATTTATAGACCCCAGTTCTTTATTATTTAGTTTTCTTGATGGCTACAGATATTTTGTTCTGTTTCAAGGCTTTAAAAATGTTACTGGGATTTGGTATTAGGATTATCCAAACTAATTGTTAAAAATGAATTAATACTACTGTTCTACTGTTTGTGATACCAGGGGAATTCATAAATGGTAGCTGGCATTCCTCTCAGCTACAAACAAGCCCTTTGGATGTAAAAAAAAAAGTGTTCTTCAAAATCCTTTAATTGTCTTTGAAAAACCTTGCCACATCTTCTAGGTGCCACTCTTTCCTCATAAAAATCATTTTTGGTAAGAAAATTCAGAATCAGTTATGTATATAGCTAATTTAATACATAGCTTTTTCTTGCTTTCTGTTAGAAGCTGTATGTGGTAGCATGTAGGCTAAGGAACTTTTCTGCTAAGCTCCAAACATGCTTCCAAAATAAAAAGACAAAAGCCCAAAAGTTTACGCAATAAACAGATGACTCAGATCAAGTTAGAGGAGAGATATGAAGCATATTTTCCTAAACCACTGTTTTATTGAATTACTTACCTCTTGCCCATGTAATTAAATGCAACTCACTGTCTCTCTTTTTTTTTTAATTTCATCCAATGATCTTGGTAAAATCACATTGGTCACTCCTTTTTCTTGCAGTTTATGTTGCTGTTTTAGAGAAATATATTCTTCTATTTAAAGAAGTTTTAGAGATCATAAAATTTCTAAGAATGCTTTTATTGTTCCTATGTCTTAATATGTTAAAGTAAAGTAATTTAGGACTTTTTAGGAGCATTACCGCAAAGAAAGCTGTTTCTAGGGTTATTTTCCTGGTAAGTAAAAGAAGATAAAGAAGATGCAGCCTAGTTTCTTTCTATCTGATGTTTTTTATTTTTCTATTAAAAATTCATTCTTGTTTGAAGCAGAAATAATGTTAATGAACTTATTTTAATGACATTTAGAATGCAGCATATGTTTAGGTAATTTTTTTTTTTTTTTTTTTGTAAAGGCAGACCCAGCCCAGCTATACTTATCTAATCATTAACATTTTGTCTCAGATTTTTATTTATCCTTCTAGGTATATGGGAATTTAAGCAATTTTTATTATTTCCTGTCTTACATCCTTGAAGTTTTCAGGGTACTGTTTTGTGGTTAAATGCTGTCTCACAATTTTTATTTAAGCAACTGGCACGTTGTCATCTTTCCACCTTATCTTTGCATTTATTACCTGGCTGTCTATACTACAATCTTGCCCAGTGTTGTAGCATTTGAACATCTAGTGATTACTCACAGGTTCTGTGTGGATTATAGTACAGTAATTCTTCAGCATTTTTCAGTATGTCTCATGCTACATTTGAAAGTTTCCCTTCAGTTTTATTTGTTCTTAATTTTGTTCATGGCACGGAAATGGGGGACAGTACAGGCTTTTACATAGGTATCATAAAGAATGCTACTATCAGGCAGTTACCTAGATATAGCATCTATGGCATTTTATGGAGCTTCTACTCTTCTAAGGGTTCAGTTTTCCAGTGCAGCTTGTTTTCGTGTTGAAGCTTTGTACCTCTGCACCTATACAGAATTGTTGCTTTTGCTAATATACAGGGTTGATCGTAGCTCAAATTCTGCTGTGGGGAGAGTCTGAAATTCAGGTCTCGGTTCTGAAGATTGGCACATCCCTTCTAACTGTGATCACTCTTTAAAGAACTTTTGGGTAGATGTTTGCTTACACCATTTTGAGATGCTCACAGTACATTAAGGAAAGGTCTTTATTCAGCCCTGAAGATGAGATGAGTAAAATTCTTTTCATTAGAACAAATGGACTTTCAACCTTCCCTCATTGTCTCTAAACTTGAGCTGCAGACAGGGACAGATTAATCTGAAACAGGCCAAAATATTATCCGTGCTAGAATCTACTGACCATTCCAACCAGTTCCTTCCTGTATTTTCCAGTATCTTACCTTCAGGGGTCGTGTCATCTTTTTCTTTAATCCCACTGTACCTCTCAATTCAGACATTATCCACTGCTGGATATAATTTAATTTAATTTGATTTTTATGTGACATAAATGGTCTCCATACTTCCATTTTATATAAATTTCTCCACTATGCTCCTACATTTTTATCTCCTTTTTAGACATAGTATAAGATTTGCTATCTTTATGCTATTTGTACGTTATTAGTTTTATGAAAGCGTTATTAAAAAGCGTGTCTAAAAAGCTAGCTTTTTTCTTAGGGCAGTAAGAAAGGCAAGTTCAGTATGAATGGGTCCAACTGACACCGGGCTCTGTGGAAAAGAGTGTGAGTAAATAGCTGTAAATAGATGGAGAGTTGCTGCAGTTGTGTGATCTTGGTAGCAGAAAAATAGATTCAAACTTCATTGGTTTCTGATGTACTGTGACACAGCCAATGTTATGATCAGATCATGCTTTAAAATGGGAGTTGAAATGCATTTTGTAGTCAGGTTAATAGTAGGGACTAGGCTGCAATTCTTCCCTTCCTGAAATTGCTAATTGCAAACATAAAAATATGAAGGAAAGATAGGACTCGAATGTGGCTGGTCTTGACTGCCATTGTATTTTCCAAGTTCTGTAGGGTGAACAACCTCAGATTTCTTTGGCAATGAGCTGTAGTTTTAGTTGGTCTTACTTGCTTTGCCATTCCTGCTGTTTTGCAAGAGGGCCTAAAAGTGCTTTAAGTGCTTGTGACTGGGGTAATGAATGAAAATATCTTTCGAGCACTGAGAGTATTGCATTAGATGGAATAGTCACCTTACTTGTAAAAGCACTATTAGAGAAGGGCAGCTGTAAGGAAGGATAACGATTTGTGTCCAGTGCTTATTTACTGAAAATTGTAAATGTATTATTTATTGAGAGCTCTCCAGACAGTGCTTGTCAGAATAAAAATGTCAACTCTAAGCAAAATGTTGTAATATGTAATAAAAATGCTAGGTCCATGCTTTAGAGATACAGCTAATTAGATCTGCGTTTCTTAAAGAAATGACAGTAAAAATGCTCAGCAACATATAAATTTTAAATGCTGATATATTCCTATTTTTCTATACAGTATTTGGTTTAGATACCTTATCATTACTTAAAAATAATTTTGACAACTTTATTTGGTTGCCACAAGGGAGACAGAGGCATTCGCTGCCTGGCTGCATGAGGCAGCTACATGTTCAGAGTCTTGTTCATGTAACTGAGAGAGCAGCTCTCACGTCCGTGTTTTAGTCTGAAACACCGAGATGCCACTTCTTTCGTGAGGGAAACCTGCCTCCAGTGGAAAAAACAAACAATTATTAAGATTAGTCTTCAGCCGTGCTAATTAACCCCAAGCAAATATTATGTTAAGGAGACTGAATCCATTCAACATCAGTGTTACTTTTGTGTATTATTAAATAAAAGTAAGAACTAAGGGAAAAAAAAATGTAGTTCATTTTTTTCCATTTAAAATACTGCCTTATTTAAGTAACTTTTAGACATTTTTATTTTCCCTGAAATTTGTGACTGGAAGAACTGGGGCTTAAAAAAATTTGGAAATCTCATGGAGTGTTTTATAATGTGAAGGAGGGAATTGAAGTTTGAATTTATCCTTTTTACAAAGAACTGGTCAGTTTCAGCATCATAAAATTTAGGATATCATCATTAAAAACAGGTTTCTTCTTTCAAGTATAACAGCCAATACGTGAAAGAGCCTTACTGTGGTTTTCAGTGGCAATCTGTCAGTATTCTGCACTCAGTTTGATGTTGGTTTTGTAGAGCTGGAGAATCACAAAGTGGCTGAGGTGGGAAGGCACCACTTGTGATTGTCTGGTCCAGCCCTCTTGCTCAGACCAAGATTGTCCAGAGCAGGTTGCTCAGGACATGTCCCATTGTTTTTTGAGTATCTCCAAGGATAGAAACTCCACAACGTGCTCAGTGTTTGGTAATCCTTGCAATAAAAAAAAGTTTTTCTTATGTTTAAAGGGAATTTCCTGTATTTTGAATTGTGCTCTTTGCCTCTGGGCTTGTCACTGGGCACCACTGAGAAGAGTTTGGGTCTGTCTTCCTTACTCCCACCATCATATGTTTATAAGTTAACCTCTGGAGACCCTGATCTTTTCCAAGCTGAACACTCACGATCTCAGCCCCTCTTCATATGAGAGATGCTCCAATAAGTTGGTTGTCTTGTGGCCCATTGCTGGACTCTCCAGGATGCCCATGTCTTTCTTGTACTGGGGAAATGAGAGCTGGATGCAGTGCCTCAGATGTGGTCTCAAACACAGTTTATTTTAAGGCCTCTATTTCTGCACTGTAGGACTGATCCGATACCTTTAAAGCTAAGAAAGGCTTTATTATGAACTTCAACATTAGTATCCTCAAGCCCTGTCTGAGTCCTGTTGATCTGTATAATTTGAGTTTTAGCCCTGGGTGTGTGCTCTCAGTTCCCAGTGCATAGCTGATGAGTGCAAAGTGAAACCCAGGAACAAAACACAATTCAGTGTTCTGAACTACATATTTCTGGGTCTCAGAAATGTATTTTGGATTGTGATAAATTCTTCTAATTCCCATTTGAAGCCAAGCTTCTTTCTTAGTTACTCATTGACGTGTTGGTCTCCAAAATGAAGCAAGAGTTAATAGTTATTAGTGTGTCAAAATCCTCCCTTTTCTGTATTACTTTAATAATCTAATGAAATGGTAGTGTTTCTGTAGAGTTTAGGTTGTGATATTCATGAAAACAGAGGGCAATAGCCCTTGGTAATGATAGTTGTGAGGGCAAGTACTGTGTAAACATCTGCAGATAGCTCCTGTTAGCATTGCTCCGTCCTGCCTAGCAGCACTCATTCTCCTGCAGTCTTGGGCCGGTCTTTAACACAGGCTGCCAATCAGTAAAGCTGTGCCAAAATGTCTTGTTCTACAGCCTAGCATTTTGGAATGTATCAAATAGCTGTTTTCTTTTATTAATCATAATATATTTTTAGTTTTACTTACATAGGTGCCCAGAGTTCCTGGACAAAGTGCCTTATGTATGAATGCTTGCTTATTTTCATCTTCCTTTTTGTTAACTGTTTTACTTAATGCTGTGTATAAAATAACCGTTTGCCATATTTTGACGTGAAGCTATAACGAACTGCTGCCTGCTCATATTTCTTAAAGAGCTTAATGTGACTTCACATTCTAGGGTGAATCATGGTCTTCACTGAACCTAAAAAAAAAAACAACTGTCTTGAATACTCTTCTGTCTTTTATTTGGTTGGAAATGTTGGAGCAAGCAGGCTGTTTCATCCATCTGGAGGAACTCTGAGCACTACCGTCTAGTGCAGTGGCACCAAAGACATTGGGAGCTCTGTACTGGATTTCTTGTTAGGCTAACACCACCCTAAGACTGAATTTTGTTTGCATTTATAGCTATGCTGTATGTGTTAAGGGATATGCATGAGGGCAGGAATCAGCTCTTTCTACTCTATCGTCAAATTTACCTGCCTTTTCAATATTTAAAACAGCTCTGGTTCACAGTGTAGGTCTCAGCACTCCTTATCGTATCTTAAATATGTAACAAGCAGATTACTTTTAAATATTTACAGTGAAACAAAAACTAACATATCAGGCAGAGGTTTGTTAAAATGTCAGAAGAACTTACTATAGTGAAAAATAAATATTGAACCAAGTTTATTCCTGAGGTGACTCTATTAATATCAATGAAATTATTGCAGGAGTAGTTCTGGAAAAAAATCTGTCTAGATTTTGTATTGTAATTTTAACATTTTTTTAGAGAACTTTGAGTAGCCCAGAAGTAATTGTATAGGTCCAGCATGCATGTGCATCACAAAGTAAAATAAGCTTATTTTAATTCAGCTTCTATTTCCTCTGTGGATTTTTTTGAGTTTTTAACTGTTTAAATGTGATTGTTGCAACTTTTTAAAATAGGTTTTGTTATATCTGTAGTTATATTTGTAATTAAAAATTCAGTTGGAGCATTGGTTCCTCCAAGTTTCAATGTATCAGTTCTTTCTGTGATATTTTGACCAGAGAATGTGTCATGTCTGTTGCCTTTCTGTGTCTGTGTATCAGATAACACAACAGACAGTGGCCAGATGTATAACCTCAAAAATCAAACCAATTTGTTAATGATCTAACAAGGCAATGTAATAAGCATCTTTATTCAGTAATTTTCCTCAGCTTTCAGTTATTCCTTACAGCAAGAGTAGCTAGTGCTGTATAAACAAATTATTTGATGACAATAATTTGGCTGATGAGAATACAAGGAAAAAGCCCCAATCTAATTACAAAACACTATATTAGGTGGCAAAATGTGGCTAATATTTTATCCTTTATTGTAAAACTACCATTTGCAACTTCTGGTAGTTAATGATTTTTATGTACCCCCTCCCCCTCCACACACACAAAATCATTTTTAAAAGGGCCAAAAAGAGACTACAGAATTTGAAACACAGTGGCCCTGAAGTGATGGGAAAATGGCCAAGGTGTCACAGCTAATTTCTGACCCTGCTTTATGAGTTCTGCTGTTCCTTATTCCCCTTGTCAGTCTGTGAATCCCTGAGGCTGTACAAACTGGCCTAACATCACTCAACTCCAGTTTTATATCCTCTTTTAATAATGTTGAGTCTATTCTGTCCAACTTTGATTCAGACAACCTGCTTGTCTTGAAAAAGTGATATATTTAATCAGTGGCTCTGTCTCCAGCATAGCTCCCACTGCGTGAGACTAGAGCCAAAGAGTAGTGCAGTGGCCTGTCACTTCTGTTTGAATAGGTAATGTGGAGCCGTTCAGCCGAAGAGACAGGAGCTGGAACTGCTTGTTAGGACACATGATCAAAAGCCACTCTCTGCTTTCTGCCAATCAAGCCTCATGTCGCCTTGTGGGGCAGACATTAAATAGATTTTTCTGCTGTACACCGTGGGCACTTTGCCAGTTTGACATGTGAACTGTTACAAAAGATACCAGAGTTTCCACTGCTTGCTGACTGCTTTTAAATATTACCAAGCCCTTGCTGTCCAAAGTAGAATATTTAAAATAATGGATTATGATAAATTTCTACTACTATTAGGCAGTCTCCTTCCTGCTCCCAACAGTTCAGAGATATTTTTAAAAACAAAACTGTAAGTTGGTTTCTGAAAACAAACAAGCAAACAAAAAAACTGTTGAACAACCCTATGGCAAATAGATGAGAACAACATGATTATTGTCTGAGAATTACAGTGAATCGTTGCTTTGATTGGTGCAATTTTGAATATCGTTTCTATTTTTCATCTTTTTACATTATTTAATTAGATTTTCCTAGTTGAGATCATAGCACTATTTTATTATTATGTTTATGTGGAGGGATATTAAAATCGGCTTGTTTTGTAAATTAGGTTGAATTTATTTATTGTGTAAATTGGCTGCCAGTGCAAATATAAATGTCTTAAAAAGGCTCTGTAGTTGTTTTTAGTTATACTTTCCCTTGTTTTTTTCCTCTTTGTCTATTACCCTTCATAACCACCTCAGCTCTTGTGCCCATGGCAACACTGAGTAGTGGAGGCTAACAAAGATGACATTTAAGCTTTGCCTAAGTAATGAATATTCTTTTGTAACTTCCAGGGCCACTGAATTTCTGCTGTGTTTTTGAGGTCCCCAGTACCTAGATAACTGCTCCTATTAATGTGCTGTTGGTCATGATACCCAGATACTTGCTCCCTCGTGCTTGCTCTTCCTAATATAGTATCTCTTCTTGTTTTTTTTTTTTTTTGAGTAAAACTTTTTAACCAAAACATACCATGGCAATCTAGTGGAACTCATTTAAACAGTGAGCTACACATAAACAGCTGCTCCTTCAATAAGCCATTCCTTATAATACCCTTATTACCTTCAAGTGTCTCAAATTCTGATTAGTCAACAGTGCTGATTACTGTATGGCATTCCACTGCCCATCTTCCTTCTGCTCAGCTGCTCATGTCTTAGCTGTTATGTGACTACAACACAACTTGTGCATTGTTTCTCCAAGTTCTTCGTATTGTATATCTTAAAAAAAAGCCCCAACTAAACTGTCTTGAGGAGATGGAAAAAATTATTTTGAGTCACTATGAATTCCCTGAAACTATGTGAATTGTTCTCGTACAACCGTGAGCTTCGCAGTCTGCATGTTCTGCAGCTTTCTATTAGGATGAGTAAGTTCTTTAGATATAAAGGGTAATATATAAATAAATTCCAGTTAAAAGAACTTTAGAAAAATTATGGTTAGTTATTGTAAAATTTGTAATATAGCAGAGCAGGAGGCACCAAAGACTGTGTTTAAAAAAAAAAATCAACCACCAAACCTGGACAAAACCCCCAAACCACACAGAGCTTTGGCCTAGCTTTGCTTTCACAAAAATCAGCAGGTTAAAAAGTTAGTGAGAACAGAGCTATGTCACGAGAAAGCAATTTGGAAAACATACCCCAGTAACACACATTGAGTTTCAGAAAGGCACGTGGTGGTAGAAGGAATTCACAGAACAAAAATGGGAAGAGAAGGAATTGTATCACCAGTGCTCTGATTTCTGGTCAAAGCAGCAAACACAGAGGTTTGTTAAGGACATTACAACTTGGTCGGCTGGTTTATAGGTAAATAGCATGGTAGTGAGAAAAACACCCTTGCTGCGGCTCCATCACCCCCCGCAGCTTCCTTTGGTGCAGCCCCTTAGAATCAAGTCCTGGTGAGTACGAAACGCTGACACACTCAAAATGCAACCCCATTAAAGGCCTTAAATCTGTCATTGTGCTCTGGAGCCTGTTCTGAAAATAGCAAAGCTCTTTTTGTAAATTAAAATCGGTGTGAATGGGAACAGATGTTGACATGCTTTACTTTATCTGCAGGGATCCCCGTTAGGGGGGAGAGGGTCAGTGGGGTTAGATGGTAGGAATTACTGCAAATGTGCAAAGGACGGGATAGTCTAATATAGACATTGTCTTTGGTTTTATGTAGAGCTGTAATAATATCCAGTGGTTACTTCTGGTTGCTGATAAGTTTCTGTATAAGCAAAGATGATTGTGTAATACCTTTAATTCCCTGAAGAATGCTTTCTGCTTTTATATCTGTTTACCCAGCTAAAGGGGAGGGATGCTCACCCTGATTCTCAGAGTTGCTGTACTT
>JAVSBS010011458.1:83868-97363 GCA_033124195.1 Coracias cyanogaster | reverse complement strand
TACTTGGTCAGATCTGGATTCTAAGAGATTCCGAGTGACCTCAATTCCCATTTACTTCCATGTTACCTGAGCTCACTCAGGACCTCGTGGAAGGTGCTTAGCATATCCTAGGCTCAACCTACCAAAAAATTGTTTTCAGTCTCACATAGGGTAGTGTTTTTGGTATTTCAGCATTAGTTTTAAAGATTTTGGGTGAACTCTCATGTTACATTAGAGTCATCATCAACTTTTAATATTTTTTAAAATAAAAAGATAGTTATATTCTGAAATGTTCAATTTATTAAATAGCTTTGCTCGTCAATCTAAATAAATTCTTGTTGAAGACTTTTCCTGATTTAAAAAAAAATAGCAAAGGATGAATTTATTTATAAGAACTGTAATAGTTTCCCTCAATTCCTTTTATATTTTAGATTACCTTATAATTTTCTAAATCTACATGAACAATAATGATCAATTTTGTCAGTATTATTCACACCTTTTATTAATTTAGCATAGATGAATAAATGTGAATGTTGTGAAGAGTTGATTGGGAATAGATTTTAAATCTGACAGTTAGATTACAGGGTACCTAAGACAAAATGGCTCTTTCACTAGGTACCTAGTAATTTAATTCTTGTTTGAAATTATTATAATTTATTACAGTGTGTAGGTCCTAATGAATGTCTACTATTAAATGAAAAGGAGAAATTGAAATTATGAATTTCTTTTAACTTGTATCTTAAAAATCCTCTTAAACAATTCAGTAGATATTAATAAGCAATGTGCTTTTCCTTTCCCTTTTATGTGAGTGCAAACAAAAACATTTTTGCCAGTACATAATGATATTAGATGAGTGCTGCTGGAGATTCTTACTTGGAATCAAGACTACCTTAAAATAGAATGGAATAATTTTATGTGATGAAAACTATCTAAAATTTCCTATCTTGATTAGACATTTAGACCTTAACGTACGAGTCCCTCTTCAAGGAAAGCTCAAAATCATTCTCTGGAAGTTTTACCTTTGTTAGAAATGAAGATATGTGTGTGCGGAGAAGTTAAAACTTCTCAGCATTTTTCTTCCTGAAGGAGTCAGGCATCAGGGCATGAGAATATAATCAGCATTACACATTTACTATTGTTGCTTGAAAGTACTTTTCTGCTTGTTGGCTTTGTTTTGAAGAATGGGTGGGAGAACGTGGTCAAAATGGGCAGGTATTTCCAAATAAGTAGAAAACAGTGTTTCCAAATAAACGAAAAATGGGTAGGTATTTCCAAATAAATGTGAAGAATAGGCTTTAGGGACATTTTAGATAAGTGATGGTTAAGAGGATGAACACTCAATAGAAAATTCTTAGATACAAACTAAATCAGTTCATACTACTGTAGCTCACATAAAATTAGGGCGCTAGTGGGGTTATACCAGGATAAAATCTGTTTAAAGAATAGAAGGCCTCTGGTTTTGTCTGTACATAGCACGGTATCTAAAATTATGGGAGCATGAGATAAGAATCTGATAAAAAAAGGTTAGAAGTTTCAGTGGAAATTTTGTTTCTAATTACACTGTTTACAGGTCAGTGACAGTTATGGCCATTGGCATTCACTGGTTTCAAACTGGCTCAAGTTTCTTATCTGTACTGGTTTTTTGTAGCTCTTTTACATCACTTACTGTAGAGGATTTCCATTGTTAAAATATGAACCAGGATCTTTCTACAAGTCAGAAAAATGTATTTCTAAGCTGAACAAGTCACTTGGGTTGCCTGCCACTTCTTGGTAATTTTCTTTAAGGGGAAAACAATACAGTTACCCTCCTTAGTGAAGTCAGCTTTGTATGAGGAATGAAGTATTGCCTCTGGTTACCTGTTGCTGTCTTGCAGCTGACAGATGGAGCACCAGTTGGATGTTCCATTTTAAGGGATCCAGGTAGCATTGCATGCTTGCATCCTTCGAGGTGCATGTGTCTTTTCCACCAGTAAGAGAGTGTGGGATATTATTCCACTGCGTGTTTCCTGATATCTTGCCAGAAGGGAAAAGAAAAAAGAACAGGAAAAAAAAAAAAGGACAGAAAAAGACAACAGAATGAAAAATGAAAGAAAATAGAAATAAAAAAGAAAAGGACAAGTCTGTTTTGGGGTGTGGGTGTGATTTGTTACTTCAATAATTTTCGCATTTTCATCAAATAAATGTTTTTAAGTTCCAGTGGACATAGTTGAAACCAGTATTTTAAAAAATAATATGGTTTTGGGACTGTTTTGGGTTTGTTTTGGTTTGTTTTTTTTCACCCAAAAATCACCATATTTGAAAATGGTATTAGGCACAGAATAAAACTGCATATGTTAACCCTTTGTGCTCTTTCTTACTGCACACAACTATGGTATAGAATCTGACTGTGTATGAACTTGGCTATCTAACTGATAGGATCCGTTTCAAGCTAAAAGTAGAAAAATGAAGACTGAACAGAATTTATTCTTTTCAAACTTCTAAAAATACTTGGGCCTTTCTCATGGGTTAGGAATTTTTATATGTTTACTGTTCTTAACTATAACCAATTCCAACAACTGCCCTTAACAGTAAAAAAAAACAGGAGCATGCTAAAACATGAGCTGAAATATACTCAAGAGCTAACATTGCAAAATAGAACTATGAATTAATGCTAGTGTCAGTTTTTTTCCCATTTTCTGAATTTCTTACATATATTCTAGCTATTCATGCTGTTTATTAAAATTTATTTTTAGTAAAATATGTAAGTGCTGTGAAACGAAATTATTTTATTAAACGTATGGGTTTGGTATTATTTGAACCTTGAATGTGGAAATCTGAATGAGATGAGATTAAAAGGTTTAAATAGCTTTAAAATTATATTTACATTAGTGCAATCTGTCCATTTTAATACTAATCTGCTTTTTTACTTGAGATTGTATTATGAAAAAACACCCAGAGTGGGTTAAAGTAGTCCAAAATATTTGCACTATGAATCTTATTTGTTCATTTCTCTATCAGTGAGAGTTCTCAAGGAAAAGTTCAGTTCAGATATTAGCTATACTTCTTAGAAATGACCTTGTGGGGTAGAGAAGCATGGCACAGTGGCACTTTCCAGCTGTACACATGGTATCCGTCGGGGTACAATCATGCTCAGTCCCAGCACCGCAGGCTTGGACATATGTTGAGTTTTATTTCTTTCTTCTGACATTAATCCTATTCACCAGCTGTTCTGCCAGCTGCCATTCTTCAGCTTGGAGATTACATTTTGGGGGATACCAACAATTGCCTAGTTGACCAGTGTTCTCCCCACTTACTTTAAAAATGATTGGAGTTCTGGGTTAGCATTACTCAGTCTTTTTTACTGCCTGTGTCCTTAACTGTCTTTGAATTCTAGACTTGATTTATGATCACTTTGAATACACTGCAGAAAAACCCTCAAAAGAGCTCTGATTTCCACCATACTGGTAAATCTGTGCTCACAGAAAAAAAAAAAAAAAAGGTTTGCAGTTAACATTCTGAAAGCTGTAATTAATGTTACATGCACTATTATGTAAACAGCATTAATTAGTGACAAATTCTTCTGATAAAAATCATATTTTAGTGAAAAGAATGTCTTAATTTTTCATTTTTACATGTGCCTATTTTAAGAAGTTGCATTTTTGTTAGAAACAGTTTCACTAATCTAGTTTGAACAGACTATTAAATCTCTGTTACTCTCATAACATATACTAATAAGTCGTATAGATTTCTTAGTTCATATTCCAGATGATCTGTCCATAAGCAGGATGTTAAACATCTGTAGTTTAAGCCTTCTGGGACTAACAAATGCATTAATGCTGGAAAGAAATGTGGCCTGAACAATAAGGTTACAGACCATGTGGTAAAGAAACAGCCCCGATATCATCAACTCAGCACATACGGTTCACTGTGCCTGAGTTGTAATACAGCAATAAAAGAACAATGACAGTCTTAAACTGTATCCATTTATAGCATATATTTATCACATTCGTATTAGTAAAGACAGAGAATCCCATATTTAATATAATTATTTCATGTGGCAATTTAAAGATCTTTGTTGCACATCCTTCACAATTGAGCAAAATTGGCTGTTAGATGGATAAGGTTAAACTAAACTATAATGGTAAATATTTATTATGGGAATATTCAATTAATAACACATATTCTGCATTTCTGTGTGCAGCCAGTGATTACATTCAGATTATGTAAAGCAGACATTGGAATCCTCCAACTCAGGTGACACTTTAAGGAAACAGTAGCTACATTAATAAAAACCACCCACCTTGATTCTTTTTCCCTGTTCTCTTTTGCAGACTTCAAACAACGTTCATTTAATACAGTTATAGAATTAGGTTGTCAATACTTAAAACAGACAAAATATTTTTAAAATAGGAGTTACTCTTGACTTCCATCATATTCAGAAAAAGTTTTGTAGAGTAATGGGGCGGGGGGGGAGGGAGAATCCTAAGAAATATTCCCAATGCGATGATGTTCCAGACTCACCAGTAGCGAACCCCCTTTACTAAATATGGCCATTCTATTTATAGAAATATTCATATTTTCATTGGTGGCCAAAGTGCTGCTTATAGGAAAACCTACAGGTGACTAATAGGAGTTGCTCACTAAGTGGAATAATGAATAGTATTAGGTGTCAATTAAATCAAGCTTCCCCGAGGTGCAGGTGCTCCACAATGTACTGACACATTTCAAGTAGCAGCGCCACTTCACCCATGCATATGAACAAGCACATTTGCATATTAAAAAGCTGAAAATTATTTAACTGAAGCAAAAGTCTTTTAGAGATGATGGAGGTTATTAAAACTGTTGACAAGAAAGAAGGTAATTGCCTGAAAATGAGAGATGACATTCTGCTATACACAGGGAACGTTGTTTTTGTTGTATTGTGCAGCAGTGCCTGGGTGTATAACCTATTACATTGAGATTGCTCCTATGCAATTAGACCCTTTTTGTCCTCACTTCAATAAGGCTATGATTATGAAGGATTGAAGAACACTTGGCATATTGAATGTCTGTTGTTTTTATAACTTCGTCAGAAATGACAAAACACGTTTTGTGTCCTGTTTTTTCTTTGTAGGCTTATTGATTCTGTGATTATAATATTCATAAAAGACAATGTGTTCATGGTTGAACACTCTGTCATTTATACAGGTTTTATTTTTTTTTATTTTTGAGCATAGTACTTGTTTGAATGCCAAGGTGTTAGTCAGAAAGATGGGCATATAGAAAGTAAAAGATGAATAGGTGAGAAATATAGCACTCTAATAATGCCAAATATTTCTGTTAAAAGTGAAGTAAAAAGCCCCTGTGTTTCAGAAGTGTCTGCTCAGAAATACTCACCAACTTACAGTGAATTTACTTTTTATCTCTCAGCAGTGACTGTTTTTCTGTGTGTTTTCTTTGTCCTGTCTCTCCTAGTGATAGTCCAAAGGAATTGCACCTTGCAAGCGGCAGGAAAAATTGTTTCTATGTAAACCATGAGTGTGAAACTTCGTTTACCTCACATACTATTCCACAAAGATGAAAACAATGGAGCTTCATTTTACGTAGCTCTCTAAGATAAAGGTGCCTGGCAGGCAATACTGTTTAATGCTTACCACCTAAATGGTCATTTGTGGTGGGATTTGCAAAACTGCCTAAGAGATTTGGATGCCCAGTTCCCATTAAAGTTAATGAGAATTGGCGGCATCCAAATTCCCTTTGCAGCTTTGAAAATGTCAACCAGCCTTTCGATGTTTGTGATCATGCTAAGAGAATGTTTCCTACAAGCTCTGTTTTTGTTAGGTTTTCTATTATGTTCCAGGAGTTGGCTCCAAATCTGGAGAGAAGCACAGAGATTGCAGTGATTTGCTTTGAGTCTGGGCAAAGATGTTAACCTTTCTGCTTCAGGTACCTTGTCTGTAAATTGGAGACTCTAGTGCTTACTTGATATTACACTATGCTTTGACACCTTTGAAATTGATTTATTGATATGAAAAAGTTTTAATACTTATTAATAAGAAGGTTTTGTTTCACTCTTAGTGTCCTGGTCTGTTGAGGTGTCTGAGACATCTGAGACCCTCATCTGTCTGAAACAGTTTAAAATACATTAAACCACAGAACATTGTAATGTTATAAATTATTTATGATATAATTGATGTACTCAAATACATAATGAGTCATGAGGGTAGATGATCCAAACTCAAGTAAAAGTATGACATCTATTAGTATTAAGTATCTTTTCAAGAATGCATGATTTCTTTCAAGTTGTGGCTTTTTCATACGTGATTGCATTTTAATCTTTTGTCAGCCACTGCATACTATATACTTTGAGCTGACCCTTTCATGAAACCATTTATTTACTTTGATATCTGAGATACTGAAATAATCCGGTTTCTTAAAATTACAGGAGTCACAATTTGAGAAAGTAAAATTTACAATTTATGGGGTCAATCTCGCAGTTCTTTCTTAGATATTAGATATTCTTAGCACTGTTATGCTCCAAATGTAAGAAACTGTTATATTAAAGATGCTAGTTGGACTTCCTGTCATTCTGAGATACCCACACTGGACCAGATTTTCAAACAGCCCTTGTGTTAGACAGCTCTTATTTAGTCACATTAAAAAAAAAAAAAAGGTTTCATTTATTAAAACTCAGCACTGAAAATAGTGGGGACACTTCAGAGAAATTTTTCACATCTTTAGAGTGCTTGAAAGAGAGTTGAACATTCTGGAAAATCTAGCTACTTGATTCTTGGTGTCAATGCATGAGAAAATGGAAACTCAGCAGCTGTCACATAGTTCTAGTATCATGTTTGGTGTGATATAAGGTATTTACGTGTGTATTTTGACAGTTAAATATTGAATATTTGATATTTTGTTGCCTTAGTATCTAGTATTCTTTTCAAACAAAGAAAACACTGATCTGTTTGTTCCAAGGGTGTGCACCACTTACTAGCTGTAGAGAACATCTACAGACTTGATAAAATAAGCTGTAATTTCAAACACAGTAGCTCACATATTATACTGTAATATACTGTGGGAAGGTTTCTTAGCCAGGAGAAAGTACAGATCACTGCTATGGGCCAAGAAATATAATTTGATAGGTCTTGTGCAGAAACCATTATGGAAGTCTTTTTAAACTAAGAGTAATCTCATAGATTTTATTAGAAAATAAATCAGCTTGCATGCTATTGAAAACTAATGTTTCTAAAATAAATCTTATTCCAACCAACAAACATTTGGCTTCAACCAAAAGACAATCAGAGAATGTTCTTTATGCTGTTAGTGAAACAGAGCATGTGTTTCTGCTTTATTGGTCACTGGCATTAAGCATACTGATTAACCGGTTTGAAACTGGTAGTTGGACCACTAGGATTAATTTAATTTAATTTGTGTTAAGAATTAAGTTTGAGTTTTCTGCTGCACTTTTAAATTTTAGAAAGCTTTGTAATTCTTTTTTTTTTTTTTTTTTTTTTTTTTAAATATAAAAGAGTAAATAATTTTATTAATAAAGGGTATTTATTTTACAAAGCCAGGCAGTCTCCCATGCTCTGAGGCATGGACAGGATGAGAGTGGTAGCTGTTCTTTTGCGGGACTGTCAGTTGGCAGGCAAGTAGGGAAAGAAAAATTACATTAAACCCAAGTGTGCTGAACCCTCGTTCTTATAACCACTCTGAAATCAGAACCATGTTCATTTTGGAGTAGCCACGTGGAGAGTGGCAAACTTTGCAGACTTTGCTGCTGATTATAATATGGTTACCTGCACTTACTGAGGACAGGACTCACGGGCTCAAGAGATCCTTGCTTGATTGGAGCTCCTAATGTATGGGGTGGCTACTGACATTTCTGACAACTCCGGTATGTCTCAAACTTCCAAGATAGAAGGTGCAGTACGAGCTTTGTGAGTTGTGGTAGAAGGGCCTGTGAAAGGGATGTCTAAGGTATGATGTTAAAGGGTTAAGGACCTCAAAAGAAGTAGCTGGCTCCCCCCAGGGAGGCTCCAAATTCTAAAAACATATTCGCAGCTGGTGGCTCCCTTATTGCTTTGTCTGAAACATACTATATAACAGCCTTTTTTTTTTCTAATGGAAGTGATATTTAGCTCGTAGTGTCTTGACTCTGCAGTTGTGTATACTGTGAACATACTTTCCAGTGACCCAAACGATCAGTTGTGGTTCCTGACTTTGGATACTTAACTTGAAACATACTGGGACTGATTTTTGAGATATGTTCAGCACTTATAACTTCAAGTTCCAGCACTGTTGAGCCCACCAGCTTTGAAAATGAGATGTAATTTGATTCAAGCACTGTACCTAAAACTTCTGGCTATTTTTTAAATACTGCAATTGTGTATGTATCTGTATCTAGCTATAAGGACGCAGATGTATAAATAAGTTTCATAAGCATTCCATGTACATAAAATACATGGGTTCTGTGTATTATTCCAATTCATCTGGGCAGTAAAACCCAGCTGTCATTAAACAACACTTTTCCTCTTTCAAATGACAGTTATGAAATGGCAGACTAGTCATTCTTTCAAAGACCCAGACCTCAATTATTGAGATGCTCAGAAGCATCTGTTGATTTTGCTGTGCCTCTATTATGTCAGGCTGAAGGTGCTGTTGATAAAGCCTTCTGAACAACCTTCCATTTTAACAGGGATCAAATTCTCTTTATTAGCATGAAAAAAGTGGACTACTTATCATTTGAACTGGATAAAAGCTTCTCTGAGTCTTACTAAATGTTTCTGGAGTCATAGTGGTCACTAAACTTAATTTTCTGATATTTGGAGGTGCTATCTTGTCTGCTAACAGCAATCTGATAAATAAAAATCTATTTGTATTTCAGTGAAAATTACACTTTATTCTGCCTATATTTATGCAGGCTGGATTTTTTATTCCTTTTATTTGGTTTTGTCCTTAATCTAGCATAAGAGTGGAATGGTTGAGAGCTCTTTTACCATTTTTTCATAGGGATAATGCTGAGAGTTTCATTAACAGAAAAGCTTACATCTCAGTGGAATAGAGACACCCAAACTATTGTTTAGATATCTAACTCCCAATTACACAAATGGCAATTAGGCACTTAAATTGTATTTAGGTGTCTGAATAACTTCAGGGATTTGAGCTAATAGATCTTTATGTCCGACACATTTCTTATGTGGAAAAGAGGAGTATGAAAGCAATAGTACAGTGCCTGATGAATTGATTCCTAGGTGTTTTGCCTGGCTGACTCAACGCAGCATTTGTAAGCATCTCAATGAAGTGTTTACTATTTAAGTGTCCTACTTACCAAATTTTGACATTTCAGAGGTCCACCTAACATTTAATTTTTTGGAAATATAAGTTAAAAGGAGAGCAAAATCTTTCATGAAGGTCAGACTCTCATTTGGTGCAACTCAGGAAAGATTTTAAACATAGTTTCTTTTTGCATCTTGTTTCGTGGTGTGGCTTACATCAGTATGATTTTTGTGTGACATCTGTGGGCCAGTCTGACCTCTGCTGAATAAGCCCCATAGAATTTTGTCTGAATAACTGTTTGAATAAATGATCAGGTCTGGATCCTACTTGGGTTTTTTTTGCATCTGTACATTGCACAAAAGCTAAGAAGGGACTTGGTGAGCTAGATCTCTTGGCCACTTTTGGTTAATAATAATAACAAAAAAAAAAAAATCCTGAGCCCCACTTGGAATAATTAATTATTACATTTTCCAGGCATGAGTATTTGGGGCAGTTCTTTTCTGTCACACGTAATCGTTTAATACTCATTATGAAATTATAGTCAGGATGAGCTTAATAACTTTGCATTGTTATGTTTTCAATTCAGTTACATGCTGTTATTTTTCAAGTCCATTTTTTAAAAATTGTGGTTTGCCAAATTTTCTTGTTTATGAACTATTCAGAGATAATTGAAATTGCCTGTTTCTCACATGTATCCTATTCATGCCATCTGCTACCTGAAATTTAGTTTGGATACTTGCCATGCAGTTGTAAAGTGGTTTCACTTTTATTTATTTCTTGTTGACCATATGTTGTACTTAAATTTGTGTGTATTTATCTCATATATACATATATATACACACATATATATAAAGAGAAAGCATTAATTTGTCTCGATTTACCTGGCTTACAGCAGATAATTTTACCTCATGATATCTCAAGCCCTAAATTAGTCTCATTCAGATTTAGTGAGTCTTCACTTACGCCACAAATTAAGAGTTACCGAATATTACATTGTTCTGAAAAAATGAATGTTGTCAAGTAAACTCTGAAAATACATAAAAGTTAAGATAGTGTTAATGAAGAAGAGAGAATATTGGGCTTAAAGCTGTTTGTATTACCATTTTGCAAATGAATTAAATTATTCAGGTAGTGGTATGAGATAAAAAGTTCATTGTTCTATCTGAGAAACTGAGTTACTAAGAGATTGAAGGATTGAAACCCCCCCAACCCCCCCTCCCCGCCCCGTGCTGGTGTTTTGAAACCCAGTGTGTTTTGTAGGAGTGTGATAATAAACTCTGCTATTCCTGTGTTCCAGCTTCATTCTAATGGAGTGGACCAGCTAGGCTAGTCTGTGTGACCATCCAGGAGTGATCAGAGCAATTTCTGCAGCTTCTTCATGCCTGCATGGTAGTTTTACAGTACTCAGAGACCGGTTTTTGAGATAGTCTGAGAATTAGTAGATTTTCCTAACACTAGTTTGAACAACAGCAATGGATGAATATAGGTGTGCAACACGGCTGAGAGTTGATTTGTTATGATATTTATCTTCCTTTGTGCTGTGAAATGGTATAATTTACTCCTGGCTCTATCACTCAGGAGTAATGCTTTCTCTATTTACTCTTGGAAATAAATTTTGTAGCAGGTCAGCCATCATACATCTTTGAAATTGTTTCAGAAATGTTTGTTTGTATATGCCTGTATATATAATATGCATTCTGACTGTATCAAGGGCTGATAAAAATGCCTTATAGAAATTGTGGAGCACATAAAGCCTTTAACAGCACCATCATGATGGTTGAGCATGCATGCTGCCTGTCTGCTTCTGCTCCTTTAAAGTTTTTGGGGGTGGAGACAGGTCAGAGAGGAATCATGGCTTCAATTCTGTATCTAAGCATGTATAAAGCTCTTGCTAGTTAGAGGGAAGCATTAGGCTCCATTCACAGCCTCACCTGCTGAAGCAGAGCTACTCTGAAGGTCTTGTGAGGTTCATGTGGCTGCATTGTTGCCTCTAAGGGCAATAGCATGTGTCTCACTCAATGTTTCTGAATGTTGAGCTGGCACACTTTTCCAGAGAGAGACTGCAAAAGAGTTAGTGGGAGTAGAGGTAAAGCTTGTTATTCTACCTCATTCTCCAAAGTATTTGTGGCTCTTGTATGAATATACTCCGAAAATAAGTTTCTGAAGCTCTGTGTAAAGTAGTATTTAATTCCTTGAAAGCAGTTTAATCCTCCATGAAAGTCCTTACCATCATTTCTGAGAAGAGAATCTTGCTTGCTTTGGACTCATTGGCCCAAGCCTTTGGATTCACCAAGTCCAGGCTGGCCCCAAGGTTCTAGCTGTGGAGCCTGTCTCCTCCTTTCAAGAGGAGTAAAGAGGAAAAGAGTATGTGTTAACTTAAAGACTAGATGATTCTGTGTAAAGGAGAAAGGAAACAGAAGAAGCCAAAATAGAGACTAGAAATATTAAGGAAGAAGGAGAAATTTTTCCTAATCGAGTTGAGTGCAAGAAGGGAGCGTTTGCGGAAAGGATACAATGACTTATCCCCACAGCCTGTTTCACCATTGGAGACCACTTTGTGGTATGCACAGAACCCAGCTTTCTTCTTTCATACACTAAGAACCCAATTCTCTAAAACCTTCATGTTACTTGCGGAGATTAAAATTATTTCATATTTGCTCTTTGGCATTTAGCCTGTGGTCACCTGACAAGTGTGACATTTTTAGGGTAAGTACTATTATTTTTCCAGGCTCAGGGTTTGCAGTCATCATTTGATTTGGAAAATCTGGACTGGATGAATGGGCTTGTTCCTTTTGTAGGGGATTACAATAATACACGGAAGCTTGTGAGTGCTTCTGACAGATGTGTTGGCGGCCTGCCACTGCATGAAGGGTGCGGCTCTGACTGACAACTTGCAATTATATGATGATGAATGGTTCTGATGTGTGTTCAAGAGAAAACCACTTTCTAGAAAGTGAAAGTTGTGCATACGGTTCCTATAAAGTCAGTTTTAAGAAAGGCCCAAACTTCTATTTTTTTTGTTGGGATAACCAATTTGGATCCCTTTTTCTGTCAAACTTTTTCTGGTTTTGATAAATAAGGGCCAAACCAAAGTTTGTATGGGGGAAATTAGCTTTGGCCCATTTTGACTTAAGAAATGCTTTTTCTGCATTTTTAGTCAAACTGACATCATCGCTGTAAAGATATACAAATGCATACACACAGAGAAATACTTAAATATATACACATGGCTGTGCAGTAGCCAACAAGTTCATCAAAGCAAATCCATTGAGCAAAACCCCCACTTTTCTGTCAGGGGTATAATTCACCCATCAGTAGGCCTAGGTAGCTCATGTTAGTGTTAATGGGAGTTTCAGCCACACACCGAAGACAGAATGTACCCACAGAGGACTTATAAATGACCTTTTCTTTGCTACATTTAATCCAGATTTTTACAACATGGTACTGTCAGAGACACAGCCTCTGAGCAACAAGACATAGAGAAGGTCCAGTATAGGAGGGCACCTGGCACCTTGGCCCTGGCAAGCTGCTACAGAATATGATTGACCTTGATGACTCGGTATTGTTTTCCAATGTATGGGCTGCATCCAGTAACTGAGGTGAATTGTCTGATTTTGGGGAGCTGTTATGGATAACTTTGCTTATTACAGCTGTGATTGTGAATTTTACAGCTTGTGAATTGGAACCAGAACACCCAAAAAACCAAGATAAATTGGGCTTTAAGATTAGGATGTGTCATCTAAGCAAGGAATGGGAAGTTGTAAAAGTAGTGTTTATAAAACCCCTAAACTCTGTTTGATTTGAACAAAGATAAGAACATCTGTATCTGACCGTGTAGACAACTTATCTTTTTGGATGCAAAATTAGTGGGTTTTGTGTGGTTTTCTGTTTGGCCAAACTCTACTGACCCTTTCTGTGGAGCACTGGTCCTTGTTTCTCGTGTAAAGGAATGGAAGCCTCTTCAAAGGAAGAAATCATTTTTGCTTAAAAGTGCTCTTGAGTATAAGTGGAACATGCTCATGGTATTCAAATTTTCAGTCTAGTCTTTGCAAAAGTGACTGTTGTTAGAGAGGAATTGTTAAGCAGCCTGATCCAACATGGGGGTTCCAGCATGACTTTACAGTCAACAATTATCACAGTTTTTGTATATGTATGTTGGCAATATTAGTTCTTCTTTTTTAGTACAGTATAAGGTTCCACTTTTAGGGCCTGGACCTCTGTCATTATCCATCTTTTGAAAGGACTAATTGCCTGTAGTCTTAGGTGCTGAGTGGATCCA